>JBAMYA010000020.1:15247125-15257871 GCA_037176975.1 Arrhamphus sclerolepis | reverse complement strand
TGGGGGTTTCTTCCAGAAAAAAAAACAAAAAAAAAAGGGAAAACTTTTTTTTTTTTTCTTTGGGGGTTTTTTTTTTCCCCCCCCCCCCCCCCCCCCCCCCAAAAAAAAAAAAAAAAGAAAAATGACAGAAACTTTTATGTGAACTCTTCCCGTGCCTGTGACTGGGAAACGCATGACTGTATTTGACAGATCCTGATGCATTTGGAGTTTAAGTCACATGGTCTTTTGTTGCCTACGTGTCATATCAGAAGTGCTCCCTCCATGGCCCTCTATCCATATAAGTGTCTCGTCACCACGCGTGTACATGCATACATGCATGCAGCAAATAAACACGCACTAACGCTCACATATCTCTCCCACCTGCGTTCTCAGTTTTATCTCTAAAAATAAAGATGACGAGCAGAAGCCACAACTTCTGGATGAGGCTTTTAAAAACACAGATGAGACACAGAAGACTTTACATCTGGTCCCAGATCAGCCAGGAGTGCAAGCCAGACTTTTAATATGCAGAGAAGAGCATCCAACAGCTGGTCATTCCTAACTGTAAAACACTCACACACACACACTCACACACACACAGGCGCAGCAGATCCAGGAGTTCCGGCGGAGGAAGGAGCATGGAGAAGCATTGTGATTATAGTATAAACACAAGAGAGAGTATTGTTTTCTTGAACTCCAACAGAACAATCGTCTTATTCTTAAAGTCTCACGCAGAGCCAGACAAACACACACACAAATGTAAAAAGCTGCATGCGCCTACGGTCGTGTGTGTGTGTGCTTCCAGAGAAAATATTAGGGCTACTTTGAATTTGAACACCGCTGTTCATGTAATTCACTAATCAAGTGAAAGGCGTTGTGGTGTGGATGAAGTGGACCACAATGTAATTTAAATCACTGCAACGCAATAATGGCTTATAGGCTTGAAAACCATCATATGATGAATTTTTTATGATTCCCACTCAAGAAAACACAAGATTGAAACTAACAATTTCATATCAAGTGCTTCAGTTATTTTCCCCACCTCGTGCATACCCTGTTTGCCACAGAAAAGCTGCAGACAAAAGCGACAGGAGGGCTGGTGTTTTAGCTTTCAGAAACTTCAAAACTGCCTCTGAAACTTGGATGACCTCCATGACTCTTACTGGCTTACGTAGGGTGATCATCTGTTCAGAAAAATTGGCATCGTATTGTACATGTTAGTCAGAGGAAGAACACTGCAGTCACACACATGTTCATGCACACACACACACACACACACCCCCGAAGCTTCCTGGCCGTTTGTAGCCTCTCTCTCAAAACTTCAAGTTCAGGTAGGTTGCAGGGTTCGAGTTTCTAGCACTTTCTGTGGTGGTCCCTGCGGAGCTGATGAAAACAGGCCGAACAGGCAAAGTGGATGGTAATAACCACACCGATGCGCTCAAGGACACTTGGCTGCACATGCGAGAGCCCTGGCTGTTCATCCGCAACGCTGACTGGAGCACGTCGATGTCAGCTGCAGAGGCCACTGGAGGTTTATTAATAATTCAGTGTTAAACACCTGCAGTGTCCACATGGGCGGGCAGCTGCATGCACGTCTGGACAGTGTTACATATACATATGTTGTATGTAGCCTGTGCAGACATACTTGTTCTATAATTTGCGATTCATTGCTTCTTGCAGTGAATAATGTGCAACTGTGTGAATGCTACAGCCATTTGAAGGTCCACACGTAGATCTGTCAGTGCACGGCCTGCTTCAAATGTTTCTACCTTGACCTGTCAACTGGCAGATGAAAAAAACTGCGTAGGAGCAGAAACACAGATTCATCTCTACAGTGTCTGCTCTTCGTCATTTCCATCCTCCTCAGTCTTGTCCACCAAAATGCTTTAAAGATGTAATCTTATTTTGAACTGCTTGTTGATGGCAATCATGTTTTAACTCTGACAAAACTAAAACCAGGAGGCGAAGGATGTTTTTTTTTTTTAAATAAATAAATAAAATACCGACATAACATCTTCATGTATCTTGTTTACCTATAAGCACATGTTTGCACAGCCTGCACACTGCTTCACAGCTAATTAAAGCTCACCCCCCAAACACATATACAAATACACACCGTCACACACGAACATGCGCTGACATACACAGGCCCGCGCGCCTGACCCTAACCCTAGTGCACACACCTTACTAATATCTCACAACTGTTTCCAATCTAAAGGTTCCTGCTTGTCTGGGCCCTGGCGAGGCCTGATTGCACGATACAGGATCCTGAGGAAAGAGGGCAAGGCTGCAGGGGGAGAGGGAGTGATGTGCCTTCACTTCACTTCACTTCTTTTCTTCTTTTTTTTTTTTTAACTCCTCACTCTCTCTTTCTATTCCCCCTTTCAAGCTGTACCTGCTCATGAATCTGGTGTCTGTTAAAGGGCTTGAAAAAAGAAAACAGACCCTGGAGATTGAAGAGGAAAACATTTGTCTTAAGTTCATCAGAGATCTGTCAAACACTGCAGCCTGAGAGGATAGATTACTGCGATGATAATAGCTCATTTCAGTTCATAAAGTGAGGCAAGTCTTAAAATGTTCATTGCTGCTACTGCACAAGTTATGTTCATATGAATTAGTGCAGAAGTGGCTTCAAGCCTTTATATCTGTCTGGGGAAACATACTATTCTAGTAAAGTTGTTTCTGTTGATAAAAAGTGTAACACAAGAAGGCTGATCACTGGTTATATAGTGGTTTATGTTCATGGAAGTAGAAAGCGGAGCTCATGAGTGTCACAAGGACAACTGGACAAAATCAAAAGATTTTCACTCACTAGTGTCACTTTTGAAATGAGTTTTAAAATATGTTCTCTGTAATTTGGCGCTTTATTGATGTAATTCATAATGCGCCAATGCCAGTTTTTTTTACACTTTATATTTTGTACTTTCATGCATGATAGAAATTGATTTTGTTAAGGGGAAAAACCTTCCCTCAAATTAGTTGCATTTATTGTAATTTTTATTTCGTAGCAAATCAATCCAAAACGCTGAAAATCATTAACACGGAACACACTTTTTAATTTGTGCAACACTTTTATACGAGCTCAACCGGTAACAAAGATAACGACCAGCAGCCAGTGCACCTTTAAAAATATGTGTTGCCAAAATCAGACGATCTTTTCAGATTCTCTAAAGCGCTAATTGATGTATAAATGAAACATTTTCACCTGAGATCACAGGAGAATGCCGTCAATCTTTTTACATCCTTGACATTTTATTTTAAATCAATTATTTTTTGTGTGCGTGTTACAATTCTAATTTTCAAAAGTCATTAATGGACTTAAAGACGAGATATGTGGCCAAACCATATTTAAATGTATCTGCAAAAAAAACCCATAACAAACAAAAAAAAAAACTCAGCAAAGGGGATCGCAGTTACACACATTTTAACATTTTTTCACAGTTCCACATATTTTAATTCATTTATAAAATCAGTTGACTCCACAACTGTCACCAGCACAGGTTTTTTTTAATGTATTGACATTTTTCCAGATGAGTAGTTCTGTGTGTAGCATTTGTTTAAATTTTTGTAGTCAAATAATAATTTTAAACTTTGAGACTACTTAGAGTTCGAAAAGAAAGACAAAGATAAAACACATATGTGCATGCATTGTTTCACATTTGTGTGTGTGTGTGTGTGTGTGTGGGTGTGTAAAATCTTTTTCTGTGTTTTTACCTGAGGGCCTGGACTGGAGAGACTTGCTGCACTGGACAAAACTGTGGGACAGACATAGGAGAGAAAAGGAAACAGTGGAGGGAAATGGCAGTGGAAGGTTGCAGCGACATATACGCAGCTGTAAAATGTGTAATGGGAGTTATTCGATATGCAGCAGAGAGGTGATGTAGGGGGGAAAAGGTGTTAGATGAAAAGGTTAAAATCAGACCATTAGGCAAGAATTCAGAGGGTCAAAGGTCAGGAAATGGGTGCAAACACAGACAAAGGTTTAAGGGATGGAGATGTGGACACGAGAGGATGAATGAGAGTTCAGTGGGGTCCTAATGGCTGGTGGACATGGCCCAGGCCCCCTCCATCCTCCAAACGGAGAAGGCGTAGCTGAGTCTTTCATGGGCCAAGTAGTTGCAGCTGGCCAGCTTGGCGTCCATCTCGTCGCTCTGCAGCACCTGGTAGAGGAAGTCAATGTAGCGAGAGGCCAGCTTCAGGATCTGGATCTTGCTCAGCTTGTCTGACGGTAGCGTGGGGATGATCTTGCGTAGAGAGGCAAAGGCATCATTCAGGGATTGAGTGCGTTGACGCTCCCGCACATTAGCAATAACCCGCTGAGAGTGGAGTTCCTCAAAGGGCGGCTCTGACCTGGGGCCCAGAGCTGTGGGGGCCAGTGACACAACAGCTGAGGGGCTTTTCTTGAGCCTCTTCGGCCCAATTGGGAGCATGCTGTTGGGGCTGCCGGTGCTGCTCTCCTCTGCCTGACTGAGACTATCCTTCTTAGGATAAGGGGAACGTTTTCGATTTACGAGTTGGTGGGTCTTTTTCGTTCCTCTCTCCAGCTCCTCTTCGCTGGCCCCCAGCCCTCCCTCAGGAGAGTTGGTGCAGGACACCTCTTCTCTCATTTTAATGTCCAGTGATGGCCTTCCAACCTCCACTGCAAAGACTGGATTCTGTGCAGCTCGTTTTCAGTTTGCCTTTCCTGATGCCCTCCACAAACTTTAGCTTTGTACGTTTGTGTAACAAAATTCTGCTGAGTCTAACCAAGTTACGTCTGCTGAAGCTCCATCGGATTGGACACCTGGCTCCCCTGTTTCCTGGTTACTTTGTTAAATTTCTCTCTTTTACATTCCCCCCTTCAGCCTGCCGGACAGAACAACAACAAACCATCTGACAGGCAGGTCCACCTCTGCCTCTTTTATAGCCAAACGCAAACCCAGTGCCTGCGGGTACATCTGATTGGCTCAGCGGACTTCTAGAAGGTGTGGCTCAGCTTTGGATGGCCAGAAAAGCAGGAAGTGTGCATTAGCTGGGCGGGTGATAGAGAAAGGGGGTAAGTGGCGCTCTCAACCAATCAGAACTGCTGTGTCTTATGTTGCAGAGATGTCTGAGTCTTTATGGGTTCCAGATTTGGCCTGAATCGTTGGTCTGCCTGCATCATCACGTCTACACAAACCCTAAATATCTGACAGTTATCTTATGTGATTTATTGCTTCATACTTATTATATCATGTTTTATGGTGATGACTACAGAAAACCTTTCCTTTAATATTCAAACAGGAGTTCATGCTAACTTGGCTGTGATTATCTTCATGAAAACGATGGTCTGATGCTGTAAAAACAAACCTATTTATCCATTAGTCACACTCTGCACTCGGCCAATTTAAAGATATGATGGATTGAAAGATAAAAGACGATAAAAGTGCTGAATAAAGGGGCCCTATCTTTTAATCTTAAAGAAAGTGGTCCAGAAAGGTAGCGGTTTTTCACATTCTCCACATTCCATTAATTGTTGTGAAAGTGATATTGCAACATATCTTCGCAGAAAAATAGTGAACTTTATGGTTATATCATGGATTCAGCCACGACAGACAATAAAGCATTGCAATTTGCTTTTATCCGAGGAGCACTAGGTAGTTGCGTGGGAATATGTGGGGTTGTACATACAAACAAAGTGGAAAGCATCTTATTCCCGGTATCTCCGCTCCGAGCGCCTGACCAGTCTTTGTAGTAGAACATGCCTTCATGCACAAACTTTTCCATTATCACCCCTGACGTCAGCCGTCTGAGTCCTCTGTGTTGGGTTAGGAAGGAAAGACCCTAAATAACCCCTGACCTCGGCGGTCCACAATCCCAAGCCTGCAGAGGTGAGAGAGCACCTAATTGTGCCATCCTTGGCCTCAAGGCAAAGTCGGCACATGTTCTACCTCTACAACGCCAGCCCAGCTGGGTCTGCAGACACTTAGACGTGTTTTCCTCACATTGGTGGTCATGACACAGCAGGTAGACACCACGGAGAAAATGACAAGAGGCTTTGGCCGTTCAATCTTTAAAACCTACAATTTTAACTAATTACTAAATGTTGCGTAAATCCACGGCTATGTCCCTATCAGTTTCCCAACAGCAACCATTCATATGTCCATGCGTCATGACTGTGTGATTCATCTTGAGATCACTGTCAGGCTTGTGGGGAGTTTTCCATTTCCCTAAGCTGTAGAAATGTTGGGCTTTTTCATGACAGAATACTTAATGGTAGCTTTTATGTCTATGTCCATAATGTCTATAAATTCCATCTCTCTTGAGAGACAATACATGAAGAGATTTACATGATATCATTATTTGCAAGCTTGTCTCAAGTATTGAACTTATCATTCTGCCTCGATTTCTTTTCAAGAATTTGAATATGATTGCAAAAAAAAACAAACTTTGCATCTGTGCAGAGAGACTTTCAGAAGATTTTTTGACAAGCCCTGTGATTGCACTGGTTTACATTTCCTTCAGTGACGCTGAACTGAAATTAGCTCAATCCCAGTTGGGTTCAATCAACCAAGAAGAAAAAAAAAACAGCCATCATCAAAGCAAGACTGAGGACAGAGACAGTGAGTTATACGAGGTTAAATTTCCAAAACAGGCCAAGTCAACTTCAGGGTTAACTGGTGTTACAACAGAGGCTTATTGGGAGCTCTGACTAAGAGAGGGGAAGGACAGGAAAGTCATTGTTGCTGATGCTAATCTCTGTAGCTGCTGCTTACCTTTAACAAAAGTGTGGCTCCTTGCCACCACGATGGAAAAAATGAGCTAACGTAGCGGGTAGGCCAACAGGAATGCTGTGGCCCGTAGAAGAATTGGAGAGGAGAAAAGGGGGGGAGCAGAAAAGGGGAGCAGAATAAGAAAAGGGAAAAGGAAAAAGGAGAAGAAAGGAGAAGGGGAAAAAAGTGAGGCCGTCCAAACAGAACCAGATGCAGGAGTGTGGAGGCTTGTTTGATCTCGATCCTCATAGGCTGATTGATGTTGCACATTTCATTTCCTTGTCAAAGTCTTGACATAATGTTTCGCTAAACACTTAGGCCCTGCTCCCATCTTTGTTCTGTTTCCACAGGGGTCATAATTAACCCTTTCTGGAGCCAAATGTAGATTATGCATATATCAATATACAGCATATATATACACACACACAGGACATCTTGGATATCAAAAAAAGCAGATGTATTGTCCTTTTCTCTTTACACCATATGGTTTTGACAGGACACAAATACTACGCTAAAGAGTAGCCACGTTAAAACTTTGAAGTTGGGGAGGGGTTGTTTCTTAAAATTTGTAATGCAGTCCATTCAACTTCCATCCTACAACAAGAGTTTGAAGCTCCGCAGTGATGTACTCAGCTGGTAGGAGCGCTGCAGTGTGACCAATCAGAAGTGAACTGTTTGGAAATGTGCACAGGCCCAACAGTCATTAAATACCCCCTCACCTTCACCCTTGGAGTTCCTTCACCCTCCTGGGATGCTACTATTGACATGTGCATGCACCACACTCTGCCCTGCCCCCTTTTCCTTCTCCCCAACTCATACCCATCCTTCAAGGGGCTCTATCCCTCCCAAGGAGCTTGTAGCGACACAAAGGCAGACATCTGGGACCCATTTCCCCTCATGGAGAAACCCTTCCTGTGGGGTATCCACTTAGAGGGATTTTTTTTTTGTAGGGGGGGAGGAGTAGCATGGTTGGGGTGGGTGATGGTGGGTGATGGTGGGGGACTTGTCAAGGAGTGAGGGTGGATGGTAGGTGGGGGAGGGTGGGGTGAGGGTGACTTTGACAAAAGGTGTGGATAATAGCTGAAAGGTGAAGATGAACACAGAAGTGCTCACACGTGCACGTGATGGACACACAGGATCTACAACCTTTGATGGGTGGTACAGCACATTTTCTAGTGTACTTTTCATTTATACATTCACTCATTAAGGGACTCGATTAACACAGGGTTGAAAACGTGAGACTGACTGAAACGATGGATGAACCCACTGTGGGCAGGTTTGGAAGCCACGTTTTGGGTTTCAGAATATCTCTGATACCAACATGTTATCTCATTAGTTAGATTCACCTCTTATGACCAGTCAACATGCTTCAAAAATATTTTTCCAGCCCCCACAAGTATTTTTTTTTTCTGGCTCCAACCTCCGGCTCCAAAAACACCCTAGCAGAATGCCAATTTGGAAGGTTCCGAACAACAATTCACATACCAATGAATGATGTCACGTCAAGTTTTTATAAAACACTTGGGCACGGGGAGAGGCAGGGGATCAAACTGGCAACCATTCGATCTGTGGAACTGCTGTACTGGAAACCACAGTTGTGTCTTGAGGTGAGGATCTGACCGTTTTTGTGACAAGGTCTACAAGGGCCAGATCTCTGCGCAGAACACAGCATGTGATTTTAACATGTTACACGTCGCATCCACATCATAGAGGTACTATAGATGTTGGGACCCCTTCTGTGTGTGCGTGCTTTCTGCTAAATATGATTTGTTGGGGCATTTTGTCTGCATACATGCAGCAATAATGAGACATTTTGCTTTACAAGCACTGATCCCCCATTCTCACAATCCATGCAAAGAATAAAAATTAAAAAATGGGAGGGAGAGATCCTCAAATAAGTCTAAGAACATACATGCAGAGATAGAGAAGGTGTCCCTATTAATTGCATATACCAGACTTTACTAAAATTTATACACTGACCTTAACTCAACTCATCGACGACCGAGAAAGCAAATAAGCAATTTTCTACTAATGTCACCCAGGTTCAAACATCAACATCTAGTTAACTTCAGCTGCTGATGAGGTTCGTATGATATGATCGAAAGCTCCAGGGCAGCAAATGAAGAGATCCAGAGGTGAGATTGTTTGGCCAAATGTTTTGTGGACAGTTCTGCCCTTTTAAATAAGAGCACTGTCTTCCATTAGAAACACATCCCTTCCATGCTGCGTGCAAGCCTGTATTATTCTTCACGTATGTTCTTGTATTAGACTATAATTTATCATATTTAGCACTCAAGCTTCCTTTAAATATCCCTGCTTTCATGTGTAATTTAGCTAATATCCTGCTCTGGCTCTGATTACTGTACGTAAGTGCTGAGGTCCATCCGAGGCACATTACAAACAGTCCCGGTGGAGCTCACAGTGGAGCTGGGGATACGGCACACTGAGCAGCAGGTCAGGCTGAATAAGGACTTGGATGACTCATTCTCGGACTTGCCGGGCTGAAGTGCATGATGGTTAGCTGCAAAACTCAATGGACAATGGAGGTAAATATGAAGTGAGGAGGAGAACATCTGTCTCATGAAGGAGACCTTTAAAATAAATCTGAGATCTATTGCTTTATATGTTTGTCAGATATTTTTCAGTACGCATGTGAAATGGCTCTTCAGTGTTACGTCACATCACCTCCATATGTACAAACAGATAATGCGACACAGCGACGACATTGAATCTTAATCTCAGAGATCAACAGATATTTGCTCTGTAATCAAAATGACTACACTGATTTACAGGGTAAATACACACACAGCTTAAATGAGTTCAAATGTAGCCAATTATGCAGCCCATAAACAGCTGAGCAGAAAGACGCTGACCTGACCATATTCTATATATATATAAAAAACAAATTATCACACAAAAGTCATTTTTGCCGTTGAGTCAACCATTTCTAGCTCAAATGTTTGATTTACTTTCTTTGTAAACACTAATAAACCTCTCAGTGAGTCAGCAGATCAGAGCTGACCATGTGGCCACTTTGTGTGGAAAATCTGTATGCACCTCAGAAATGAGCTTATCAAGTACTTTTCACTGGGGAGCAGATTCACAGAGCCTCTACATCTGGATGCTGACATCAAAACAGAGAGGATGACAGCCTTTAACCATATGGGAGATGCAGGTTAAACTAAAAGCATGCTCAAAGACTGGATCCCTTGATATTACAGGGCAATTAAATGCCTGTTTGGCTTTTAACTAGAAAACCCACAACTAGAGTCTACTTTTTTTTTTTCTTCAGATAAGGAGGCTGTCAGCGAGTCAGATATTGCTGTTTCTAATTGCCCACTTCATGCTCATGGAAGCAGCGTCAACCTGGGATCTCTAGGATTAGACACTTTCCTGCATCCCGTTCAAACATGCAAAGCGAAGCACTGCCTGAGAGGTACAGAGGAATGCTGAGTTTGTCCAACAGAGCTTTTGCATTAGAAACATCAACAGAGCCAGCTTCAAAGGGGTCTGCCTTCACATTGAATCAATATCTGCTTCCATTAGACTAGATGGCCCTGGCAAAGTTACATTGCGCTAACATTTCTTGATTGTTTCTCAAATCTGTTGTTCTGGTTCTGGTTCCCCCTGTGAAGCCACTTCAAACAGCCTCTGCCATGGCGGATCCTTTTGTGCTCTAAAACGGCAAATATGTGTCTCTCTAAAATGTTTCAGATGCGAGTGCACAGTGGTCCCACAGGCACAGAGAGCATCGCACACAGAAACACAAGGATGAAGAAAAAAAAAAAGGAAAACAATAGCTGTACAGTAAAGCCGGGGCATCCAATGTGCTGTCAAGTAGCGGGTCTGGAAGTAAAAGGGATGTGACTGACTGATGAGTGATGGATGAAGATGATAAAGACAGACAGTTGCAGAGCAAAAGGGAGAACGAATGGACAGCAAGGAACAAATAGCATGGAGAAAATCCTGCAGCAGTAAATCAGTGTGGAAAGAGGATGATATGGAAAGGGGGTCTGCAAAGGTCTGGAAACATATG
>JBAMYA010000020.1:15224624-15239597 GCA_037176975.1 Arrhamphus sclerolepis | reverse complement strand
TCAATCACTTTATTTATATAGCACAATTTTTACAAACACAGAGGTTTCCAAAGTGCTGCACAACAAGATAAAAACACAAAAGCAGAATCACAAAGAATGTAGGACTTCATACCATATTTACAGGTTTTTGGGGATTGTACACCTTGAAAGCCAGACGTCCACGCCATAGAAGTAGTCCCTCATTAATTCAAATGTTTCTGTTGGGTTAATATATTTTCCAAAATTTAGATGCAAGGTAATCTAGAACATGGTGGACTTTGTACAGCTTGTCGTTGCTGTTGGCTGGCCTTGATTCATTACCACTGAAGTGAAGAAAACTAAATAATTTCAAATCTGTTGCGTGACATGCACTTGCCAAAGAAGGGGGTAGCTAACATTTCATCTGTCGACCAGTACATTTGAAGTTCAGGCTTACGAATGATACCAGTGAGAAAAAAGAGCCCCAGGAAGGTTTTCATTTCTGGCACTGCTACCGGTTTCCACACATGAATACGAGCATGATGTGAGGCACTAGCCTCCACTTGAATACACTGATCTGCATTCAGGTTAGTCTGGTTGACAATGTTCTGCATAAGCTGAAAGAAATGTACAACTCTACAAAATCAACTGGCTGCTCTGATTCAAGAGCTGCAGCAGCATTGATAGGCCCAGGGTTCTGAGTGAAGGGAATATTTACTGGCTGCCAGTCCTTTTCAACCCACTCATTACCAGATCCAGGAATTTCAGCTGGATGGTGGTGAGGGGCCCTCGTTTGTTGACTGGCTACATGACGCCCTTGTGTTTGACCATGTGGTCTTCCTCGTTGCTGTGTTTGAGCTGTAAATAATCATGTGAACATCTATCTATCTATCTATCTTTGCATACATGTACCCATTTATCTGTCGATGCATGTATGTATCTACGCATGCACATATTTATTTATACGAAAGCTAAATAAAACAATGTCTTACCACTTGCATCTCTGGCATTTGGGAGCTGAGAAAGAGATCTATGACTTGAACTCTCTGTTTCCCTGGAATCACAGCCGTCTCCAGTATCTCTGTGCGTCCACCATTGTGTCTCAATTTTTTCCCGCTCTGCCGTCTCCTTCATTTCCGTGTCCACCTACAGCATCTCCCTCATCTCCACTTTCTTCATCGCTGTTGATCATACATTCTTCCGACGGTGTATCATAAATTTAATTGTCGGAGTCTGAGTCCATGAGTACCTCTAAGGCTTTTGAAATGGTGCATTTTTTGGCCAGCATTTTCCAAATTGCGCTGATGTTGCAGTTTCTATGGGATACAGTTTGTTGCAACCAATGACTGGAAGAGCTGCTTCTTGGCTTGTTTTGTGCACCTGGGAGTGTACAAAACAAACTAGTAGCGCCCCCTAACTATTACCCCCCAACAGTATAACACTGAAAACACGGTTTGTTGGAAAATCTCATCAATGGCGGGGAACCAGTGCAACGCGATTGACAGACTATATCATCAATGACACGGAAAGAGTTAAAATGTAGTACTTAGTCTTATTTGTCACAAATAATGTCCTGTTCTTTGCTCTCTGTTTCAATAAGTTTAATGTGAATAAAAAGAATGCATTGTTTTAAAAAAATATATTAAAACAGTAAAATTAATTCATGGTTCTAACAATCTTTAGCATCACATTTCTGTGAAATAGGTTGTACATAATGAATTACAGATAAGTTTCAAATGTTTTTTTTTTTTAATGTTTTGGACAATTCAGAAACAACTCTACCACCAAATTAGCAGCTTCAGCCATCTGTCTTAAAGGGGTATGATGTATTACAGCAAGCCTGTCACACTGGCGTTTGCAGACTTGAAAGATTCAAGTACAGCTATCAAAGGCAACTTTTTCTTTGTTGTTGAAGATGCTTCACCTTCCAAACAGAACGCTTTGTCATTTGTGGATGGAAAGTGAAATGTGTTCAAGAACAAAGACAAAGTCCAGTTGCCTTGATTCACATCTTTGAGAGTTACTATGACCTGGATGACCGAGTCTTTATCAGTGATTCAAAGACAATTTTTGAGAGTTTGCTTTTATTTGAATTCTGTATGTATGCGTTTCTTGCTTTGCTTACCTCAGTCATGTGAGAATGAGCTGAATCTTCCTCAGACTCCATGGAGTCGTCGTCGAAGGCGTCATCTTCCAGTTCACTTCTTTCTTGTTCAATTGACTCTTCAGCTACTGACTCAGTGGAGTCAGAGTTGTACTCCACTTTCTGAATGTGATACGAACTTGTGATGTAGGGCATGTGTGCTTCTTCCTCTTCTGGTTCACTTTTCACACAGTCTGGTACATTAAAGTTGTTAACTTCTGTCTGTTCTTCTTGTTCTGATTCCCAGCTTATGCTGTATTCAACAGGCTCTTCTTTAGGTTCTCTAGTCAGCAGCTCTGATATCTCACCGTCCAACCTGGCGCTTGGCTCCGTAGGTTGCTCAGCGACATCTGTGGTTGGTCTGGTGTATTGACTATCTAGCACTGGAAAAAGAAAAACACAAAACAAACATTTGATACCTTAATTTAAAGAATTACCTTATTACACTCTGGTTGTCTCCACGCGATTTCACCAGGGACTCAGTCCTCAATGTTTTAAGCTTAGCCCTCATGATTTGAAATATTGAATATCAATGTAAAACCTCAAAATTATGATAGTATTATTATGGCCCTTTTCTAATAGTACCTACTCGGCTCGGCTCGACTCACCTCAATTGTACTCGCCTTGGTCATTTTCCATTACAGTTCAGTACCACCTCAATGTGGGTGGGGCCTTCATGGTAAGGCAGCCCAAAACATGGTGACATTTTTATATGTGACAACTCCGGTCACATATGCAACAATAACAACAAAGGACGTCGAGGCGTCCTCGTTGCACCACGGAGAAGGCTAGTTTACCATTTTTTGCCGTTTCAAAGTTTAGTTGTGAAAGTAAAGTTGTAAAGGTAAAGTAAATCGCAGTCGCTGCTGCCGCGTTTTAAATATGGCGGGTGTGAAGGAGTCGCTCTCACAAATCATCAGTGACGTCACTCTCTGCGACGTCACCAGGATGCATGCTGCTGATTGGCCAAATTTAGCCCGACTCAACTCGGTTAGAACCCCAGCCAAGCAGGTGCGAAAAAAAGAGGTACAAGCTGATACTCTGATCTAAAACCCTTAAAACAGAGTAGAGGAAAAGGGCCATCAGTGTTATGTAAGCCATCTATTCATGTCCCTCGTAATGCATGCACTATGTCAAATAAACATCGGTCTAAACTCAGAGTCTGCATTACCATCTGAACACTCAGTTTCGTCTTACTGAGTAACCGAGATCAAAAAACACCTGGCCAATCAACAAACAGAAGAGTGTGGCCAAGAACTGCTGCGCCAATTAGAAGCTGTAGTTCAGTTGAGTAATATAAAAACTACAATGACGGCAGACACGAATATAAGGGAGGTTATTTGCTCTGTCTTGGAGAAGATCGCTGGTATCAGCAACTTAAAGGCACAACAAGATGAGTGTTGTATGAGAGGTGCAAGTGGTAAAACATTATTAATTTTCTCTATGTAAATTATGTAGCAGCCCGGAACTGAATATTCTCTTGTAAAGAGGACTGTGTTTACAGTGGAAGCTCAAGACGGCTGTGCTGGCGCAAAACGTACTAAATGAATGTGATTGATTTACATGTAGACCAACGATTTTAAGCTTTAAAAAAATTTTAAAAAATAAAATAAATAAAAAATCCCCCTGCCCACCAGGAAGTAAACGTTTGGCAATGGAGAGTGACAACTCTTTGCAGGAATGAAATGAAGAACAAAGAGTCTGGTGAGGACCAGGCTAGTATTAGTTACCCAAGTAAAAATGCATGTTTTAATACAAAACATGAGATCTATGAGATAGCAACAGGCCCAGAAGACAATATAGAACCAATAGAGTAAGTCACATACCCCTATATCTTGTACTTACTGTAACTCGCTTTTTTGAATAATGTGTGACTTGTTTATACTTGCTTGTCAAAAGTTGACTTTGATTTAATCTAATTTTATAAAGGGTTTTTATAGAGGGTAAGCTATACACAGATTCATGAAGGGAAAGTGGTAAGATAAGTGGAAAGCTGAGATAGTCAAGAAGAGAAGGGCATTTGATTTAAATAGCCATAGATCAAAAAAAGCATTTTTGATAGATGCAACTGTCTATGCATTTGTCCAGGGTGTACAAGTGTCTTTTGTCCAAAGAGAGCTGAGATAGGCTCCAGCAAATCCCTGCAACCCTCCTCAGATCACAGATGATGAATGGATGGATAGATGGCAAATTTCATTAGAGGCCATTCTGTGTAAACACACAAGTCTAAAATATTGAGATTTTTTGGTTTAGACTGTAGCATAATTCAGTCATATTCCACCATGTTTACTTCCTTTCTGATAGAGGGCTTTTGTACGTAAACTAATGTCAACACTAATGTAGTTTATCCGTATGTAAGCCATGCAGTGCACAAGTATAAATAAATTAATAGCTGTCAATGCCTCTGGGTTGTTTTCACAGTAGTTAGGTATATGCATGTTTGGGGGATAAGTCCAACATGATCCCTGATAACATTTATGTAACCACTGGCGGATAGTAAATGAGTTGGATTATGAAAAGGGTTTTGATGCAGTTTTTTTTTTTTGTTTTGTTTTTTTATAAACCTGAATAAATTCTATGTTTATACGAGCACGTTAAGCTAACAAAGTAGATCCTACACTCGCCCGAAACACGTATTGCAACTGCAATAGAACTGCTCAGCTTGTGAGCTTTTCAACTACGATACATCAGTTAAAAATAAATGAGTTAATAATATGTCAGATATTAGAAAGAACAAACCTATCCTGGGTAACTTTATCTCGGGGTTGACCACCATGTGCAGGATGTTCCGCAGATGTTTGTTCTCCTCGTAGCAATCCTCAATGATTCTTTCAACTTCACCAAATATATCCACGGCCAAGGTGGTAAAGCGTTCCGTTAAAAAGCTCCGAAAGTTCAGTCGTCTTGTACTCGACATTTTAAACACTTTTACCGCTTTAACAGAAATGGGCACCTTCTTCTCGTTTCGTGCTACGAACGACTCGCGCACATAGACGCTCGCGCACAACAATCAAACACAAACGGGTACCAGACCGATTTCCTGAAGATGAAATCTCGCGGGAGTTCGCATCTGGACAAATAGCGATTTAATGAGGTTCAGAATCAAGTAGGCAGCATTTCGCAAAGCTTTTAATGTGGTAAGAAATTACTAGCTCAGAATTTGATTGAATAATATATGTGTGTTATTTTGTAGTGTAATTCTAGACTTAACCATTGACTGTATATTCAACCATCTATTCTGGATGATCAACCAACGAAGAGTGAACGCCACGAATTATAAAAATACAAAACAACAACAAAACTAGCATTCACATGCTTTATGTTGTTATTTTATTAACACAACACATAGCTTATAAAGTTAAAAGAAAAGAAATTGAATTGGAGATGAAGAAAGATGGTTTTTGGAATGTGTATTGAATTTATATATTTCTTAGTTTTTATTATTAATATTATTATTATTATAAGTAGTGGTAGTAGTAGTATGTTTTTAATGTATTTTTAATGATTTACAGAATTTGGGAAAAGAAGTCTAAAAAAAATGCATCCATTAAATGAAGTGTCATTTTAATTCTATTTACAAGTGTGAATTGTTGTGATTTGTGACTTTGTAAAGAAGCCTATGAATACATTGTATTTTCATGATATAGGGCTGACTGTGTTAAAGATAACTTTGTCCATGTTATCCATAAAATAATCATTATCTATAGTAAATTAAGTCCAAATATGATAGCATATAGACTAACTGGCATTGCATTAGGTACAACCTTGCTAGTACCAGGTTGGACCCCCTAAAACTGCCTTAATTCTTCATCAAGCGGTAATCATCCCACTTCTGGGTTGAAGCTCATCCAGGAAGTATGCTTTGTTGCAGTTCATCAACTGACCACTGAGTGTTGTTTATCCATAATATTCTTCATAGCATAGATTAAACAAGGTGTTTGAAACACTCCTCAGAGATTTTGGTCCATACTGATATGACTACATCAAATAATTGCTGCAGCTTTGTAAGCTGCTCATCCATGATGTGAATCTCTCATTCCATCACATCCCAAAGGTGATTTGGTGAATGTCGAGGGCACTGGAGTACATTAAAGTCATTGTTATGTTCAAGAAAATAGATTTAAATTATTTGAGTTTGATGGTACACTGTGGCCATAAAGGGATGAACATGGTCAGCAATAACACTCAGGTAGACTGTAATGTTTAAACAATGCTACAAAAGGACCCAAAGGGACAAAAAGGCGTGAAAAAGGAGAGATCACTTACATATGTAAGGCACATAAGACATGTAAGACCCTCCTGGCAGCTCAGACCTTTCCCCAGTGGGGAACATTTGCGAATCATAAAATGAAAACTCTGGCAACGAGGGCCCAGGACTGTTCAGCTGCTAGAATCCTGCATCAGACAAGAATGGGACAACATTCCTCTCCTAAAACTCCAGCAACTTATATCCTCACTTCCCAGACGTTTACGAACAGCTGTTAAAAGGGTAGCATCTTACCGGAAGATACACAAAATGCTTACTAATTACTACTTAATTATTGCTTAATTATCAGAAAAGAAACCATGAACTAACCACTACTTAACCATGAGGTTAATCATCAGGTTTTACTAATGCTGCGTTTAGAACCAGAAATACATTCACATTGACTTCTGCTGTAGCAGAATCACTGTATGAACAATTGCAGTGTAATATGCCGCAAATTAATTATCCACCGTTTTCATATTGTGTAATGAATTAATCTTATAAGACTGTAAAAATCGTACAGTATTGATTAAGTAGCTAGTGGTGGGTTCCCGATAATTAAGCGTTACATTTAAAAACCACAATACATAGACTGCTCAAACCTAGATTTAATTATGTCTTAGCTAGTAAATAACATATTTAGCATAGTTTCTCATTTGTGAAAACTAAAATTTTTGATTTGTGAACATGCAAAATAGACCAATTTTCCTCGTTTAAATATTGGTCGTGACCTAGAATCAGTGTTTGCTTGTTTGCCAGCATGAATTCAAGCAATTCAGCCCCAACAGAGGGCGGTGAGGTGGGTGATACCGGGTGATTTCCATGTTAATTTTCCCAGCAGAAGAAGAACACTGAGTAGGCATCGACTGACAGCAGAAGTGCGGCGTCCAACTGAAGTCATATCTGGATCAGACGCTTTACGCGCCGGACAGCTCGATGGAAACAGTGTAGTAACATTACGTTCAACGGTCACGTTTCCCCAAGTTTTGTCCTGACTTGATGACGCGATGGCAAGCTGACTTAACACTGTTGCTTGATTTGGCGCAGGTAACGTTATCGGTGGGCATCTATTCAGCAAAGCTAAATAAGCTCAGTGTTTACGGTGCTTCTGTAGCCTGTGAGGGTATCGACGACGCGTCAGGTGGTCTGATACTCAGCAAGGATGGGTGACATAAACCCATCGACGTCTCACGCATTTCAGTCTGAGGTGAGTGGTGTTGTTTTGGTTCAAATAACTGTGTAATAATTGATACTTTGCTGTCATGTAAATTCGGGAGCAGATGTCAACTTGATAGAGGTCTGTCACCACACGATGATCAGTTAGCCTTAGCACCCTGCGCTAATGTTGACATAATGTTATCAAACATGCCGAAAATAGGCACGTTTCACACACTAAAACACCAAGACATGCCGCAACTAAAAGAAAATGACAAGTTTTGCATTACTAAAACTTTGGGTTGTATTTGAGATTTTGTCGCGGCTGTTACTTGGGAAGATGCTTTGTGAAATGTTGACGCTTGTTGACCACATTCCTTCAGCGGAGCATGCTAACGCTGATGCTGCTAACTGTCATACTGTCATGGTCTGTTGCTTTTTTTTAAACATCACTCAGTGTTTGACTTTAAGCTGTTCGCTTTCGAAACGCAGACTGGCTGTTTAATAGTGTGTCGTCGCCGCGTGTCTTTGTCGTTTTCGTTGACAGTTCGTCCGCACTGGCGGCAGCAGCCAGTTAGCATTAGCTTGTTACTTTTGTCGTTAAGCACTAGCCGCTGCAGCTAACTCTGAACTGTCGTTTGTGATTCATTTGTGGGGGTTGGTAGGAGCTTCACTGACGAGTTTAGACCCAAATTAAACTGCCACTTGTGTGAATCGGCATTAGCTTGATGTTTTGTTTTGTCTTTATTTTATTTCATTTTTTTTTGTTTATTCTTCTTACGTGGCACCGAGCCACGGCACTTTTTCTTTTTTTCTTTTCTCTTTTCTTTCTTTTTTTTTTTTTCTTAGAGCGGGGATGGTCCAGTTAATGTCATCGCCATGTCGAGGTGTGCAGGTTTCATGCGACTTTGCTCGGTGTGACTTTACTTGTGCTTTCAGGGTTTTAGTCCGCCGTACAGGAGGAGGAGAACGGTAGAAGATTTTAACAAGTTTTGCACTTTCGTGTTGGCCTATGCTGGTTACATCCCTTATCCGCAGGAGGTAAGTACATGTGTCACCCTCTGCCCACGTAATAATAGAATACAACAATAAAGTGGAAGAAAAACACACGTGTTGTTCGTCTAATCTGGTAGTGCGTTTAACCCTTTGATGCACCCAAGCGCTTTTTTCCTTTTTCTTTTTTTTGGCTTTTACATCTTTAGCCTGATCTTTAGCCAACCTGAACTGAAATGCTCACGTTACTGGCAATTTGCACGTTTGTGCTCATAGGAATCCATTCAAATCACTACGTTCAAACCTGCTCCAAGGATCAAAACTCTTGTGATTACTAATATATATAAATAAATGTTGCTGTTACCTTCAGGATAGACTTGTTAGTTTACAGGTTACTTAATGATATGGGACCAGAATATATGAGAACTTCTTGTAGAATATAAACCAAGTAGAGCTCTGATATCTTTTAGATATCAGTCAGCTGGTAGAACCTCCAGTTAGGACAGATTGAAAATGCATGTAGCAACTATGCTGTACAAAGATGGAATAAACTTTCCCTTTATCAAATGTGCCCCAACCCTAGGCATATTTAAAGTAAACCTGAAAACTACTGTTTTCCCATGTCTTTCATTTCACTGTTTTTACTATTCTTTTAATAATTTCTCTGTCCAAATCAGTTTTATTTTTTATTTTACACATTTAACAATTGTTGTTTTGATTTTATTTCAATAAATTATTGTGTTTTTTAGACCATAAAATGAAGTTGCATTATGACAAAAAAATTGGCATTTGAAGGGTTAAAAGTAGAGAAAACATACAATCAGAATTTTATATGCATGATTAGGACTGATGCTGGTTTAAATGATGAAAGAAATTGAATTAAAAAACAAAACAAAACTTGTTTTGTTACACATTTGGCGAGACAAGTTTATTTGAGTAGCACATTTTATACACAAAGGGAACTCAAAGGTCTTAACAAAAGCATTAAGATGAAATTGATTAAATAAACAAAGCTATTTAAATGTGTAATAAAATTAATTTGGACAGAAAATGGATTGAAAACGTGGTATAGTAAAAGCAGTGTAGCAAAATTCAACTAAAGAAAAGCGCGGGATTTCTTTGCATTCATGTGCATCAAAGGGTTAATAATGGTTTATTACTTGTAATCGGCTACATTGTCCAGTTTTACACATTATTCCTGTGTTGTTGCATCTAAAGAAGTCAAGGTAAATAACATTTGTTGATAACAAATGCTGTCTCAGATGGAATCAGTATCTTTGTAGAAAATTGATGAAGAAATCCAGTTGAGGAAAAAATAAATCCCATATCAATCACTGGCACAATAAGGGAAAGAGAATAAATGGATTTAATGTTAATTATCACATAGAGTCACAAAAAGCACTTCTGTACATTATGACTGGCATTACATTTTCTATTCTTTGGGTTAGTGGCACATTGGGGTGTAATGATACACCACTACACCAATATACAGTAATTATGAGCAATCTAATAGCATTGATACAAGATTAAAATATCAATCAGACACCAATGGATGAAATTCTCGTCAATACATGATATCAAATGGTCCTTTCAATTTATTTTCATTAAAGAGAACCCAGAAATTAAAATTAAAAAGTAATATTTTAGTTGGTTACTTCAATTAATATCAAGTGTAAGTATTCAGTCAAATGACATCTCTCATATTGATCATCAGCTCCTGAATCAAATCAAATCAAAAATAATCACTGACTTAGTAATATTGGCAAACAGCAAATCGTCATCTAGTTAATTGACGTAATATCATAATGAAACTTGGGATTTACACCCTTAGAGGCACGTGGTTGGGAAAGATGCAACCATCGGATTTCTTTTTAACAGATAAAAATCAAACCTTTTTTCTGTTGAATTTTGTGTACAAGGGACATGAGACTTGAGTTCTCTGACGCTAATTTATTCTTCTCTTTGGGTACAGAAAGGGAGCTAGTCACACAGTGAGATTATCTTTAACAGATTCCTTTGTCTGTGTATTTTGTCTGGATCCAAGTGCGTATTATATTTGCATGCTTTGTACGAAGAACGTTTTTCCCTTGCCATTTACATGGACTGTTACTGGTTTAATATTGGCTGCACTCCTTGTTGTCAAGTTTGCTGGTTTGTTTTCTGACTGTCATTTAGAGCCTCCTCAACCTACAGTACACTGCTGTTTGTCACCTCCTTAACTGAACCCTCTGTTTTATGGCAAGTAGCCCCGCTCAAACTGTTAATCCATTCACATCCATATTATCTGCTTATAACACATGTATGTACATTTAACATGGTTGAAAGCATTTTGTTTTAGCAAAATAGTTGTTTTTAGAGACATGCAGTTCCACTGCTCAAACCACCAAAGCACTGTCCTATGCCTGTCATTAAGGGACACGTCAAGGGTCATCTACTTTCTTACACAACTGTTATACCAGAACATTGTTTGACAATAACTTGCCTTCAGAGTGATTTATTTGAAATGAAAAAAAGAAAAGCGTGACATGCTGCTTCTTATGTGTAGTTTGTGTTACCAGTGCTAAAGCTGGACAAATTAGTTCCTTTTCCCCTACAGGAACCTTTTTTTTTCCTAAATAGATACTGACTTATTTCCTTTCATTTGAAGATGTTTCATTCACCATGCTGCAGTTGAGTTTCTTTAACATGGTCATGTTATATTTCCGCAGACAAATGTTTGTCATGCACATTTTGAATCTGTCATTCACTAGTTTTTATTCTTCAGATGCTAATTTGTCATCACTGACATCTTCATTCTCATTGATTTGTACAGGACTCTCCACTGCGCAGTAGCTCGAGCCCTCCTAACAGCACAGGCAGCACAGCTGACAGTGATGGCTGGACCCCAGGACCCCCAACCTCCTGCCCCCAGCGTCCCTCGAAGGTTCCCCAAGACAGGAGCCGGAAACGTCCACAGCCAGGATCCTCGCTGTCCAGTCATGTCAAGAGAGATGTAATTTAAACTGATTATCTTATATGCATTATCTCATTATCTTATATGCATCCACAGAAATCAAACCAGTTTTGCTGCGACTCTGATTTACAAACTTTTATTTTCTGTGCAGCACACAATCACCAACCTGCATCCAGATGACCATAGGAAAGCGGAAAAGCTGAAGAAAAAGAAGAGGAGAAAAGAAAGAGAGCACCAGCCTGGTGAAAGCAGGCCACAGCACGTCCACTCAGCTGGACCAGAGGTGCAGTCCCCTCTTTCCTTTGGGGGTCGAATGATCAAAGAAGAGCCTGAAGACGATCTCAGCATTCCCCTCCACCCCCAGTGCCTTCCCAGTCCTTCCCCCTGCAAGGAGGAGCCTAAGGAGGAACGTCAACACTGGGATGGTCAAGACCTTGAGGAAGGGGTGATCAAGGTACAGAAGGTGGAGGGTTTTTCGGGAAACAGAACCGTGTTTCGCCAGGGGAAACAAGTGGTGTTCAGAGATGAAGATGGGTCAGGGGAGGATGAAGACATAATGGTGGACTCGGGTAAGCTCGTGCAGTGTTACAAATGCTAAAATGTAAAATGTCTGATCATTGACTATAACAGTGTGTCTTGTCTTCTCAGATGATGACTCGTGGGACCTGGTGACATGCTTCTGCATGAAGCCTTTTGCAGGCAGAGCCATGATTGAATGTAACAAGTGTAACACCTGGATCCACCTATCATGTGCCAAGATCCGCAAGAGCCATGTGCCAGAGACATATGTGTGCCAGAGCTGCAGAGACACACACGGGCCCCAGGATGCCCGTCGCTCTGTCCGCTCTCGTGTGGGCTCACGCAAACATCTGTTAGACTGACACCAGAGCAAACCTTGAACTTTGACTCCCTTTGATCTTGTCCAGTCTCTTCTTGCTGGACTAACTCTTCCTCAAATTCAGGTCTTGCACCCTTCAGTCTCTGTCCGTCACGGTCAACCACAAATCTGTCTTTTCTACGGACGCTCTGGACCTAACCTAAGTCTTTATCCCATTTGAAAACAGTTTGAGTGCTGTTTTAGATTTACTACGGTTTGTTTCTCCTTCCTACAGACTCTGCGTAAGGCAATCACTGAATGGATATCTGTAGATGATGATAGAATAGCAGCAACCTGCTACTGTTGAGACATGATGTCTCGTGAACACTGGAAACATTTGTACTTTCATATGGACAGAAAACCCTCACGACTGCCACCCACCACGGTGCATGCTGGGATTTGTGGGAAATTTGCACTTTTTCCTCACTTCTTTTTTTTTTTTTTTTATTTCATCTGACCTTTTGTCACAGAGACACACTTCTTTTGGATTAAACTGGATCTGACTTCTCTAGAACATCTCTTAGTGTTATATAATTAATCATTTAAAATGAGAAAAAAGCCTTTTTGTCAATTGCTTCAGATGGTGCTATAGTATTAAGCTGAGGTATAATCCAGTAGAACAAAGATGTAAGATATAAAACTAGTCTGTCTGCATCTGCTTCATCTGTTTGTTGTTCTTTTTATGTTATTTAATACACGAAGCTCTAATCCCATTCGTCTGAATACAAGCTCCTCTCTTCTTCTTGAACTGTCTTCCGCCCTCAGCCATCTTCACTGAATTGAGTCAACTATATACAGAGCTTTCACAAGATATAATTTTCAAAGTATTTCAGTGGGATTCATCTCCATTTTCCACAAAAATAACCTAATAACAAAAAATGACTAGAATCTTATAAAACTCCAGTTTTCAGGACAGGTTCTTTCACTTACCTGGTGTTGTTCAGCAACATTCCCCCCCCCCATCTCAGTTAATTGTTGAATTGCTAATAGTGTCATGATAACAATTTCAGAGATAAATACATTATGATAAGGGAACTCCAAGGCCGTCCTATTTGAGTATTAGAATAGGGGAAAAAAAACTGTAGCAGTGTTGCAAGAGAGATTTTGTGAAGAATTGAGGTGAAAAATGCATGCAAATGTTTTGATTTGAAAGAGCGAGTTGGGGATGTGTGCGCTGCTCTTGAGCTATCTCATCTAAGCAAAGTGCTTTTGAGTATTTTGCATATGTCTGTAAACATGGGACAAGTCTTTTGTTTTCTTTTGTGCGATAAGAACAGATCTCAGTCCTTGACCACCTCATTTTCATACAAGTATTCACTTCCGTTTGAAGTCAGTGTAATGTAAGATGTCTATCAGGACTTTTTTTTTTTTTTTCCTTGTTCCAGTTTGGATTAAAGAATTTTAAACTGTTATTCACGTGCCAACTGCTGTTGGGCCTGTCGGTGTAGGCTACACATTGTTTCCAATTATATAAAAGCCATATTATATAGTGAGATTTTAGATGCAGAGCCTTGGATGTTAGTTCAGGATGGGATTTTACAATGCAGAATCAAAGGCTTGACCAGGTAACAATTAATGCACCTACGAATGTTTGGTTTGTAGAGAACACAAGATTTTCCAATAGTTCAAAACAGTTAATCTTACATGTGTATTCTCATCTTCTGGTATTTAAAAATGTCAACTTGTTTGCTCAATCAACAAGATTCAATCTCTAAAATGTTTTTAAATCTTAAAAAAAACAAACAAAAAAAACACAACTTTTGTTAATTCTCAGGACATGTTTGTCTTAAAGAGAATCTGAATTATTTAATTTTGGTCTGAGTCTTAAAGACACAACTATAGTTAATAACGATGTTCATTGTGAGACAGCTAGTCTGCTCTGATCCTGGGTTGTCATATTCCCATACTGAGAAAGCGTTGTCTGTATTGTGGTGCAAACTGTTTCTGTGAAACTACTGTAAACTATTGTAAATAAAGAGTTGCCATTTTAACTTTTTTTTTTTTGGCAAAATCACAAAGTATCGTGTATATGCAGTGAGTAATCTTGTAATCAAAGGCAAGATCTTTTAATTTATTTTTTTTCTCCTGTATTTATTATCTTTACAAGATAAAACAGGTTGTTTTATACACATTTACATAGTCAGTTTGGATAATGGGTTGGAATGTAACAGGAGCGGTCTCTGCTCACTTCAACACAACAAAGACAACAAACACTAAAACCAGTCGATGCACAATGGCAGTCACGTTAATGAACCCAAGACAAGGTTATTATGTAACTTACTTCCTTAATGCCTTTTAGCAATTGGAGGCTTCAGCACCGTTTAGATGACAGTTAGCCTGCAACAATACAGTTTTTGAAATAAATAAAAATCACCTTATATCCCATTTTGATGGAAGTATTCAGGACTTCTCCGTGGTTGATTACAGCATAACATAAACAAAGTTTTTACAGTGTTTACCAGCAGGTAAACCAGTGTAGCTCAAATTGAAGCTGTAGCACCTAGGCTCTACAGCAGGGGTAGGGAACCCTGGTCCTGGTCCTGTGCAGACCTTGGTAACGAGCTGATGATGAGTCCTAATTAGAATCAGGTGTGTTGAAACAGGGATACACCTAAAACATGTAGGACTGCGGCTCTCCAGGACCAGGG
>JBAMYA010000020.1:15214279-15224524 GCA_037176975.1 Arrhamphus sclerolepis | reverse complement strand
GTGCAGACGTGCCATCACAAAGGAAATAACTTAGTAAGGCTTGGCTACTGCGCGTTCTTCCACAGCCAAGACGCTACATGAGGCAAAGGGTTAATACATGACCTCTTCTTGATGAAAGTAATCTTCATTCAAGTATCTTTGTTTTTTTAAAGTTTATAAATCCATAATAATATCTACTATAATCACAGAATGCGTGGCATACTGTATACAGACCAGTCAAGTGCAAACTAACCTTCATCTAATCGAAAATCATTGCAGAAAACTGTTTAGTGTCACTTGCATACGGATGATGAATAAACATTGACACAAATAAATCTAAACTGAATCTGTCTTTAAACAGTGAGTCTACAATAAGCATTTAAACCTTTGACTCCTTAGTTGTGTTACTGCCGTCAAGAGACAACTGTCACTCGTCCCACCCGTGTAATCCTTCCTTCTGTATTCCAGCCTTCACAGATAAAACTTTAGAGTACCAGTTTAGACTTGCTGACTGGTACCACAGTGAGCAGCATTCATGTCATTAAAACATTTAACAAATTCAAAATTAGACTTTTTTTTTTTCTTTTTTCAAAATAAATAAAGACAAGTGTTTGGCTATTCCTCAGTTCTGGTTATGCTGAGGATGACTGACGTGTGGTCCTGCGTTAGTGTTACCAGAAACATTTGCATGACTTAATGCAATAAGTAAAACTTAAAGCTGCCAGGGCGATGCACACTACAATGACAGATTTGTACAAACCTCTCATACTGAATATGTCAGGAAATGTACACAGTTGAGTCATTACGGAGGGGAAACAATCATATCTACAGCAACAGTCAAGTCTTTCTGTGTGCATATATAAAACTACGTTCTGGGCCGTTGCCCCGCCTCCTGCAGCAGGCAGATGTGTGTGCGGCTCTGTCAGATGTAGCCAACAGGGGAAACACGGCTTACTCCATTACTCTGCTGGACACAAGGACTGACCTCCAGGAAAGGAAGGAGTGAACAGATTTGTGGAACAATTTTGTCAATACCATGACAGAACAGGACCAGAGGAGGAAAAAACTAATTATTTTTGGATGTCTCCCTTCCAGTCTCGGGTTCTTCTGCACACACAAAATCTGGTTTATCCGCATTTGCTCCTAGGACTCTGACTCAATTCTGTGGGCTGACGAGACAAAATAAGCAAAATGAGTGCAAACACAAGACTGCAAGCTACAGTAATGTTGTAATTAACGAGTAACTCCATAAGTCTTACGCACATTGCTTGGGTATCCGTAGGGGCTCAGTGTCTGCAGAGATGACTTGATGCATGACACCTCTGAACTGGTACAGTAACTTTAGACTCTTTTCCTCTCCTACGCAGGGGTCATAGAAGCCTGGCAATCCTGCCTGCTCATGGAGAAAGCATTCCCAGGAATGTTCACATGCAGATTTTTGGATAATACAGCACACACACTATCATTCGATTATGCTACACACACCTTGGAGGCCTCAGTGAGGATGAGTTTGGAGTCTTTGACCAGGCATTGCAGTGGCACCGTTACGTCGATCACCTTGGCTTTCTCCTTTTTCTGACTGGTGTCTGATACAAACTTTCCATACCAGGCATTTAAGATGATCAGACCTATCCGGATACAACACAGTATGTTTAGTTATTTTAGTCTTACTTTAGGTCTGAATGGAACATTTGAAGAAACTTTTATTATTACCTATTATGACTAGATAAACATAGTCTAAGTACTTAAACACAAACATCACACTTGGTCATTTGTTCATCAAAGGAAATGATCCAATAAAACAGACAAACTTCCAACACCTGTTTTCCTGAAATTAGAAATCTAATTTTTGGGAACAGGGAAACACTTTCTGTTGATTAAAAAAAGTTTTACCCTCAAATTAATTTCTAATGACTAAGATACACTACAATGTATCCTTATCCTTAATAAATAATCAACCTAGAATATCTCTTTTTGTATATACTTTTTCATTTTTAACAATAGATTGTAATGTTTCATGCATGTCGTTTTATCTACTGTCGAAAGTCAAAATATATTTTGAGTCAAATTTATGCAGAAATAAAGAAAATGCTGAAGGCTCCACAAACTTTCATGCGTCGCTGCATATATGAATCATGGTGATCGAAACACACTGAAATATTTAACAGAATAAAGCAGAATGTACAGTATGGTAATAAAGTGTGCGTCGATAAGACCATGAAAATAAGCTGCGGCACAGTCAGATGACAGCAGTCTTGTGTTACTTAAATGTAGTTTTTCCGATCTCGACTCTTCAGTCTCAACATCAGAATGTTCTGAATGTGACAAGAGATTAACACCTGGAATAATCATGAAGGGTGAACTCAATCAGGATTGCACAATCACATCAGTGCACATCTGGGTATTCTGTGCACACATTTATGTACTTAACCCACAGAGATGGTCAATACCACCATCCTGAAGTCAGGTAAAAAAGGATTTTTGGATCCTTCGGCCACTGAATATTATGCAGCGTTGACAATGACAAAAATAAATGTATTCAAATCACACGTTTGGATTTTCACCAAGTTTGAACTGGGACAGCTTCTATTTCTCACCTTAATGTAAAATGTGTGTGTGTGTGTGTGTGTGTGAGTGAGTGTGTGTGTGCTGCCTCACCCATCTTGGATTCTTCTGCTTCTATGATTCTTCTCACAGACTCCTGCATCAGCAGAACCTGCAAAGGAGCCAAGGGAGAAAGGAGGAGGAGGAGGGGGAGTGGAGGAGAGAAAAAAACATTACAGGATGGATGAGATTCAGTCATGAGTTCATAATCAGCAGAGGTGAACTTATGAAGAACGATCTCGTGCCCAGCACACAATGAATAATGCCATTTTTGTATGCGAGTACTCACAGCAGACTCTGCCTCCTGCTTCTTCTTGGCAATGTCTGTGGCGGAGCTCTTCCTCTGCAGTTCCAGCTCTCTGGGAATCACAGACAAAGCAGACATCAACAACCACCCACTGAGACTCACTTTGGAGTCTCCCTGATGACAGTGTAGACGTAAAAGAAAACCCCTCGACATTCTTAACAGAAATGCAAAATGTTAGCAACTCCACAGCCCTGATATGAGCAATGTGTGATGAGCGATGGTTTCTGATCTAAACTGTGCAGAAATTAGACTACACAAAAGCATCTCAGTGGTAGACCTTGGTTATTCTTGGTGTTCAGTCTCAGCAGCAGTGGGCGACTGTGGTTCAGGTGGAGCAGCTGTCTGCCAAATACCGTCCACGTGTGGACGACTGCAGAAACCGAGGCTGCTTTCACACCTCACTCCATTTGCTCTGGTCCAAATCATTTGAATTTGTAAACTTGTCACGGTTTGATTCAGACTTCTTTTCACACACAAAAAAAATTCAAGTGCACCAAAATGCGTCACTCACTCGCCGCTGGTCATTCAGACTCATCTGCCATGGAAATAAGAAATAGAAAAACAGGAAGAACATCCTGTGTAGAGGAATATACACTTTTTAGAACGCCCCAATTTTTCCACTTTTTTTTTTGAAAATGATGCAATTTAAAGTATCACTGTAGTCTGAAATAAAAGCATAGAACAAATAAATGAAGTGAGGTTAAAAAAAAGAAGAAATCATGGAATCTATTTATAAACCAACAGCTCATCTGCAGAAAGTTCTTCCCAACTGTGTTGCAGAAGTTTCCATAAATGATGACATTTTTAATATGATACTGAAATCTATATTATTTTTCAGTTTGGGTAACCCTACATACATATATATATAAAGCTCTCTCGATGTATGTATATATAAACCCTATATGTATATAGATACATGTGTGTGTGTTAGTCAGGTTTACTCACTCCTCTTTTTGCGCTTTTGTGTACGGGATGATGATCATTCTGTGGATGGCCACGTACAGCAGCAGAGGCCCCACTGTGGCATAGAAGACGGCGCTTGGCAGCAGCTGGTCTGTCAGGTGAACTGGAAACAAGTATGTTTGACTGGCACGCGCCAACCTGAACAAAAACACCAACACAAATGCAAAGTAACATATTAGACAATCATGCAGCGAAGCAAGGAGAAGGAGAAGAAGAAGAAGTGCCATCAAAACTCGGGGCGGCCCGTACTTGATCTTGAGAGTGACTCCCTGCGGGACGCCAATGCTGACAGTAGCTGACAGGACACTGTGTCGACTGATCTTCCTCTCTGCTCCATATTCAACCACAGTCCCAAACCATCCAGTCCTGTGGTGAGAGGAAAACTGAAGTGAACACACACAAATCAGGCGGAAAATCAAGCTGGACAGTAGCTGAATGGCTTCAACTGGAGTGAAAACATTGAGGATATCATTTTTTCACATCTTATCATTTGATTGCCAGTCAGGTGTGAGGGTATTTCTTGACTGATTCTGCGCTGGTAGGCAAAATCTGCACTTTTCATGAAAACTACATTTCAACATGTTTGTGTAATCCCATCTGCAGTCATTAGTTAGGGGAGCAGCATCAGAGCCGGAGACTAAAAAGAAACTGATAAAGAAGGCTGGCTCTGTTCTGGAGCTGACTGTGCAAAGGAGGATACTTCATAAAATGAAAAACATCACGGACAACCCTGAGCATCCTCTACACAACACAGTGATTCAGCAGCAGTGTGTCTTCGGTCAAAAGCTTCTTCAGATCTGCTGCAACACAGACCGCTGCAGGAGATCCTTCCTGAACACAGCTGGAACCTTCTACAATCGATCTTTGAAGAGGCTTAAGTAATCACAACCACTGCAACAGTTAATTTCCCTTCGGAAATAAATGAAGTAGTTTTGATTTTGAATGTCTGAAAGATGTTTGTGAATATGAAACAACATAATCTTCTAAAATTCTGCCAACAAGAAGCTTTAAGATCATCAAAAAGGGGAAACACTGAATGAACAAATGCGAAACGCTGTTTGAACAAGTATACTGAGCACTTAAATGGTCCAGTGGTGGGAAAAAAGGCTAAAGACCTTCTCTAAGACCAGCTGGACCCTTGTGGGCTGCATATTAAACATGGTGGGACAACATATGAGCCTTCAAAGAAGTCCACCGTTGTCTATAAATAAATATGAATGCCTTTCTGTGTCTTTTCCCAAAAGGATGCACACTAGTACTACAGCTGTTTGAACACCTTTGGAAATCTCTCAGTGTTTACTTTGACATAAAATGTGATCCGATCTTCATTTGAATCCCAATAATACACAAACAGAAAGTGCTGAACCTCACAGCAAACACACAATTCTAAATTCTAACATCTTTACATGCCCATGAACATATTCATTAAATATTCACACCACTGGTGTGAAGTGTAAGTGAACCCTTGGAGCTAATAACGGATCGATCCTCCTTTGGCAGGACCGACTTCAAGCAACCTTCGATGGCACTGGACAACACCTGCACAACGCTCAGCAGGACGCTTTGACCCTTCCAGAGTTCCTGCTTCAGTACTTTTACAAGCTTCAGTTCCCATAAGCAGCTAACTTAAAAAAAGTTTGACTGTATTCTATCAACCGAAGCAACTTTAAACTACACCACAAAACATATTAACTGAGCTGCAGGTGTGCAAACTACCGGCTCCAATTAGCATTTGTTGAAGTAATTAGTCTTAGTGCTTCTTCCAGCACTGAATGTTTAATGAGAGCATTCGAGATGTGAGAAACTATAACTGTGTTATCAGCTGAAGGCAGGACTGGAAGTAAATTGTATTTTTTTTATTTTTTTTGCTGGAGCCAGCACAACTGATTCGAGTGTCTCGAGTCCAAAAAGAAAAAAAAGAGAGAGAGAGAGAGAGAGAGAGAGAGAGAGAGAGAGAGAGAGAGAGAGAGAGAGAGAGAGAGAGAGAGAGAGAGAGGCAAAGAGGTGTTTAAGTTAGTATGATATTAGCAGATTTTCTTGTGCCATTGTGACTTGTCTCAGATGTGGGTTTTGGAGAGGCAGCTGCTCTCTTCTCGTACAGCAGTATTCTGTTTCAGGCTCTTCTAGGTGAACATAGTTCCAGGTCATTCCGGCCGACTTTCACCCCTGGTTTAAGTACACAGAATTTGTCTTAAATGAAGGTCAAATCTCTTTTATGGCAAATGAATATAGAAAACCAGTTGGTTCCAACAAATTCCCACACTTTTTCTTGCCGCTGTATAAAGTTTAGAACTGCTCTGGAAAAACGATGTGCACGGTGTAACAAAAAAAACAAAACTATCCCCTGACTTGTTTGTAATTTTTGTATTTCTTGACAACACTAAATGCAAAATACAGTGACGATGCAGCTGCAGAGCACCGGGGCAGAGGGATGCTTGTTTTGGTGGGACAGGCAGACAAACACTTGCGGTTAGTTCATCTCTTCATCAAAGCCATTTTCTGCATGTCACAACACCAACGTTACCAAAAATATAAAATGCAGGAAACATTCGTATTCAAGTGGTTTGCTTATGTAAACACTGGTGAATCACACTGACAAAAAGACTTATCATTTTGTGCTTTGGATGCTCATCTAAAGCTCCCATGGAAGTATTTGTTTTTGTGTATTTATGTATTATGGGGGAGGGTCCCATAAATCAAAGAAAGAGTGTCATCACTGAGTGCAGGATGAGTCATCTCTATTTTTAAAATTGTGAAAGGAAATGACAACTAGCTCGCTGACTTATTTATATTTCTTTACACCAGTCACTACCATCTCTTGACAATGCTAAACACAGGAATGCGGCAACATTCTGTGCATTGTGTAAACTCTAAAAATAAAATATTTAGCCACAATATTACATACAACACACTAAAACATCCATTTAGTTTCGGCAGGGACTTCCGCATTTGATGATATACTTCATCTGCTTAACCAATAATTAGACGTACTTGAAAGAGCCTTTCACTTTGGTGTTGTCTTCATCTTGGAACTTGTACTGGTAGCTCATCATCAGGTAGGAGTGAGGTACACCCAGCTGCAGGAGAGGTGATACAGAAAAGAGTGTAAAAGCAAAAAAGGGCTTCCCAGTTGCATTACCTGTACGTGCTTTTGTCTGTACCTGCAGGGCAACAGTGAAGTGGCTGCGCTTTGTGTCCCTGACCAGGCTGGTAGTCATGGCGCTAGTGGGCCCCCAGCGCCACTGAAGGTAACCCATGGTGTTCTGATCCAGGTGACGCGCTGTCATCAGAGAGCAGCTCGGCCGCAAGCCGCGAGGAGAGAACTGCAAACCGCACTGCGCTGTCAGGAAACTGCACAGAGAAATCACGAAAAGAAAAGAAAAAAGAAAAGAAGCAGCACAGATGTAAAAGTAGAATTTAAAAATATATGTAAAAAAAAAAGGCACAAAAAAATGATCATTATACATTTATGTACAAAGATTTACAAAATGATTGCACAGTGTGACTGGTCATAAATGAGTAGACTCAAGATGAGAATGAGGTACTTTAGAAGAAGAAATGGGAATCTGAAAAATGTCTTGGATGTCAAATGAGAATAGTTGATAGTTCGGTGTTCAAAACGTTTGACCTTACCACCGCGGAGTGACGTTACGAAACACCTTTAATCCAATTAGAGGCCCCAGTATGTCTCCAGCACCAAGCTCCACCTACAGATTCAGATAAACTTTATTTATTCCCGTGTGAAATTGAGACGAAAGCATACAGAAATAAAGAGAAGTGAATGAAGAACACTAACTCACACCGCATACACACACATACGCTCACTTACATGACCTAAATGTATATATTTTAAAACGACTGGTAGGTAAGCTTCTGTGCCTAACAAATCTATAGTAAGGTTCCTCATTGAATGTACTTGTGAGTACCTCTCCCCAGCCTTTGGCTGACAGAACCCTGCGTACTGTCATGTTAATGTTGCCCCCTCCACTCCCATTGTGTGTAGACAGTGAGCCAGACAGCATCGCTGTGTCAGTGTTTGTCAGAGGAGCCTGGAGAAAGACAGAAGTGTTGCCAGAAAGATCTTGGCCCAGATTAGCACAAGAGGGGTGGGTAGTGAACAGTAATTGTACCTCTATAGACTGGGAAATATGCATCTTGTTGATTTCTATGTGAGGAAAACCTCCTCCTGGCATCTCCTCAAAGTCCTCGTCATAACGGTCAAACAGATCTGTCGCATCCACACCGACACTGATTGTGCCCTGAATAAAGGAAATTGAGAGGATTAACTTTAAAAAGACAGAACGTGTTAAAACTGAGTTGTGATAGAAATAGGACAAGCCAGATTAAACCTTGGGGTTAGTTCTTTGTTGCAGTCTTCTCTCTTCTCGTTCTCTCTGTAGCCTTTCATACTCCTCACGAATCTCTGCTGGGGTCCTCTTCCTCTCCACCACCTACATGGCGTCATCATCAACATAAAGCAAGTTTGATGAAGACATACAGTGAAGCAGTAAAAACGGTCCAAGAGGAAGACAAGTATTGTGGGTTGTATTAGGAAACATGCCTCCCAGCCTTCCACTTCCAGTCCTTTCTTCCCAAAGATGTCATAGATGGCTCTGGAGTGTGGATCACTCAGAACTGAGGGATAAAGGGAGAACATATGGTTTAGTGTTTTTGTCCCCCAGTTTAAAGGAGACAAATGATGCCCACAAGTTGGCACAATATTCCAAGGTCTTAATGAAATGACTGTGACGTGGTTTGATGAAAATCCCACAGGGATACAGTATAAAAGCAACCTTTTTAACTATATCGTTAGAGTTGTGTTCACAGCAGCTGGTTTTTGGGGATGGAGTCGGACACTTGTCACCTCTCTGCAGAAATGTTAACATATGATGTCATCTGTTTGATCTGATGGGTTAACAAGGACTTTTTTTTAGCACAGATACAGTGCAACATCTGTGCAAGAAGTACAAGTGACAGGGTGGGTTGTGTTGGTAGTAGAACTGAGCTACCAATACTCAATTCTCTCAAACGTTGCTCAAATACACACTATTAAATTCAAGTTGAACAAATTAGTGTCTAAATATGTGAACTATTGGAGATTTCCAAGTGAAAGACTGGCATGTTGTCAAATGAATATTTGGAGTGAGATACATTTCAATCTGTCCTGGTTGTGGCTTCTGCCCAAGATACCAAACTCTACTATTACCTTCACCACATGCTCACCTTCATAAGCCTGGTGAACCTGGTTGAAAAGTTGTTCGGCTTGTCTTTTCAGGTCAGGGTCTCGATGTTTGTCGGGATGGTAGAGCATACATAGCCTCCGATATGATGACTTCAGCTCCTCTAATGTAGCCTTGGAGAAGGCAGAGGACAGGAGTCACTGCAACTAAGTCACCTTCAATATTGATTTAGGCAGCAGTTATTTGTAAAATAGTGAATCAATGTTTTAATCACAAAATGCCTCCTTGAAGTCCTTATTATCCTGGAAACAAAGGAAAGTTCTTATTTTTCTCATATTACATCATTTTAGCCAATAAAGAAATAAACAACAACAACAACAAAAAATAACAATACAGACTATTTTCTAAAGTGATGATTTGAAGATAAGACCTTTATTAATCCCACTTGTGGGAAATTTCCTTGTCACGACAGCACTTAAAGTAGAAAGTAGGATATACACACAGACGCGCGTATATATGGTTGGGCATAAAACAGAAACCGTCAAATGAGGTAGTTTAATGAAGAAATGGGAAATTTAAGTATGTCTTGGCTGAGTGCAAAGAGAGAGAAAATTTGCAACTAGCTGCACCTTTGAAAGCACAGCTACCAGTTAGATGATTCACTTCCAGTGAGGCCATGTTATATGTCTAACTCCATCCAAGACTGCCCTGCAGAATTAGTACAAGCCATGGTCAAGAAGACACATTCATGTAAAGTGCAGATTTAAAACAGTCTTGTTTGTGCATGTCTGCAGCATCCACCGGTCTCAGCCTCCTCCACGGACTGAAAAGGATGATGCACCGACTGCAGACTACCTGCTCAATGACAAACCGCCCAGCGGTCACGGAAACATGCCTGTTACCGTCAGACTTCAACGGAATACAAAAAACGAGCCATACCTCTTTTCTGACGTTGAGTAGAGAGTAGTAGTCCTGATTATTAAACTCAAAATCATCATCTATAGACGCCGCCATGTTTGCTTTTGGCCTCAATCGGTCCCGCCCACCGCTTCAATGTTCCTGAAGCTGATTGGTCAGTCAAACGAAGCACCGAGGGTTATCTGCTGCCCTCTGCTTGTTGTGTTTGAAATGCGCGATAAAAATAAAATAAAATAAAATAAAATAAAATAAAATAAAATAAAATAAAATAAAATAAAATAAAATAAAATAAAA
>JBAMYA010000020.1:15180533-15191297 GCA_037176975.1 Arrhamphus sclerolepis | reverse complement strand
TATATATATGTATATGTGTGTGTGTGTGTGTGTCTTACATTGTATAGAGGTAAAAGTTAAAGATAGCAAGCATTCTTTGGCGCCCACAGGATGAGTCACAGTACTTGAAGCACAATGCATCATCACTGCAAACATTATGAAAAGGAGCCCCTTTGGACAACGATACCGCACACTTACAAACAATTACGGGCAAACTTATTTTAACCACACGCGGTTCCTTCAGCATCAGTTCATGTACATAGTTATCCTCAGATGAGCTCGGTTTTTCTTTCAAGAAAGTTAAGGTTCTATCCGCTCTATCGAACTGAATTCAAAACAAAGTAAATTCATAATTAAAAAAAAAAACATGAGATGCAATAAAGAAATTCCACACGTAAGCCAGATTCTGCTGAGTCCCAGTGTGTGGTCATGCCTCCATTCAAGCCAACAAGAAAACGAATGAACCTATTCTGGGATTTACAAAATAATCTATCTAAAAGAAAGAATCAGTTGAATTCCACAGGGAAGAGGTTAAGTTAGATTCTCCATCTTTATCCTGTATCTTGTAGCGTTGTTTAATTGTCAGAAATCACTGGCAGGTAGCCAAATAGAAATACATCATTTGGCGAGCTTTTAAAAAGCTTTTTTTTTTTTTTTTTTTTGTCTTAGCAAGCAATGAATGCTGCACATTCACTCCTCAACACCTTGAAGCACAAGCTGGCAATCAGGGTGGAGAATATATTTGGCACTGTTTTATTAAACCATGTGAGAGCTATATCACATATTGCAAAACCCTGACAGAGAGCAGGTCTGGCACCGAGGGCTTCATTCCAGAGAGAGACAAATCAAAACTGCACAACAATGGAAGCCTGTCATGGGGCAGAGTTGATGCTCCCCAATGACTGGCTAAAAAGGCTAACTTTTACTTAAGATTGTTTTAACCTTATGTGCCAGTCGGGTGCTTTGAAGCCTTCTATTGACTCTGTAAATCTGAGACTGCAGACAATTTGTACATCTGTAATTCGGTGCTTGTCTTTGGCAGTTTGTTTTTGAGGCTTGAGAAGAATTAAATATGCATGGCTTCAACATGGAAAGCTCCTTTTTTTTCAAAACAGCAAACAAGTGACATGAAATCTTTATTTGGCAGAAGCAAACAGAATTCAGAATTGATTTTTTTTTTTTTTGGAGGAAGGGACTCCACATGAGCTCCAGGAGTTAACTCGATTTGTTTGTTTATACTGAAATGGAGCTACAGTGATATTTACTGAGAGCCTGCATGCGCACACACATACACACACATACACACACACAGCAGACAGGTGTACAAACTTTCAAGCACACAAACACGCGTGCACACACATATGCTTCCTCGCTTATTTGGCTGAGGAAGAGGCAGACCTAAAGATCGCCACAGAGACCCATCTTTCAAATTTATTCATTAAACTCCCAAATGTTCCCCTTAACGAATGTAATTAGAATATGGTAATGAGAGAGGGCTGAACCAGGGAGTGTTATAATACGCTTAGCAGCACAGAGGGAAAGACGAAGAGAGAGAGATAGAGGAGGAAATAGAGGAAATGAGTTAGAGTAGAGAGAAATAGAGAGACTGACTGACAGAGTGCCAATTTATGTCTTGTTGTAAACAAGTATTTATGCCAATGAGAGGTGGCACACACTTTCTTTTACCCCCTTTCCTTTTTTTAGTCTTTTAACTCTGGTCCTACATCTCTCCTTAGCGCACTAAGTCTCCATAATCACAACAACATCAATAATCGCAGAGCAGAAAGAACCTCAGAGGACGGAATGACTCACCGCGGGACAAGGCAGGGGTTAACACGACTACTAGAAACCCCTCCACCTCACATTGCTCTCTCTTCTTCCACCTCCCACCAGCAGACTTACATTCGTCATTAGGGATTTCAAACACACATCTGCACACGACTTTAGTGCGTTCTCAAATTCCCTCCTGGTTAACTTTGCCAGAGTTTTTGAGTTCTCCAGAAAGCTTTATCCAAGACGCCCGGCGCAGTAGGGGATCCGGGCATTGTGTTTGACACCACACACCTGTTGCCTCTTTGATAGGTTCACCCTCCCTGCTGAGAGTGGGGGCTGTCTCCTCAAATGCAAATACTAGACAGGAGGAAGAGGACACGTAAGGTACATGAGAGAGGGGAAGTCTTTTGAAAAATGTGATTGATGTTCCCCTGGTGGATTGAGGCTGACTCTTGCATGTTCTTGAGCCTTTGCTAGAAGAGTTTGTGCTACTTTCTGTACTTTAAGTGTGTTTTTATGTGCGTTGCCACCTTCACCGTTTGGACCTCTGTAAACTAGGGGAAGAGAAGGACCTGAGGGGTAAGATGGAGGGAGGAGAGAGGAGGTGAAAGTAAAGAGGTCAAACTAAAGGAAGAGTGAAAGAGAGGAGAGAGTGACTTTTTCATTATAAAGCCATCACTCATGTGGGCAGCTGCCCCTGCATGGACTCATCAGACACCTAGTCCCTCTGGGCCTGTATGTACATTTACATATACTTTCGATCATGCTGTGCATCCTCCTGTTACTTATTTTTGACATGGAAGGTATTTTTGTGTGTCATTCAGTGTTTCTGTGTGTCCGTGTGTGAAAATGTGGTGCGACAGAGATGAATGTGGTGAACATGTCACTTTCCCAACGAGGTGACAGGGGAGGGTCCTTACTGAAGGTCAGACCTTTTCCTCCAGTGATAGGCATTTATCATGTGGGCCTTTATGTGTGCGCGCCAGTGTGTTTGTTCCCGCACTGTCTGTGTCTCGGAGAAAACGCGAGGACATGCAGACAAAGCTGGAAAAAGCAATGCTTTTATTTATTTTTTCTTCTTCAAGCCATTGACTTTGTGTATAAGCGGCCCATTTGCATGCATATGTGTACATGTCTTTTATAGCCATGTTTTGTGTGTGTGTGTGTCCGTGTGTGTGTGCTACTCAGTGTGTGATGAGGTGTTTATATGATAAACACAAGGCAAGCTTGAGAGGAATTCTGATCAGGGGCTTTGCAACAGTTGTTATGGAAACAGTATTAAGCAGCTGTATTAGCCAGTGGAGGTAATATAAGGGCTGTTGAAAGTAACACACAGTTGGGAGTGAGACATTTGGGGAATACAATGCAAACTACACATTATCTGTCTTGCTTTACAATAGACCTGATGAAGTTTTATTGTATGGATAGAGCAGTGCAAAATGATCCCTGTCATTACTCATTAAACGTCGCCTTGTTGTTTTAATTAGTCAGGTTAGAGGAGCACAGTGCACACAAGACTTTATTGGTCTGGTTTACAATGCACGTCACTTCATTTATGTCAGCTTGAAGCACGGCACCACTTAGTGCGTATTTGGTCTTCTCTTGGCAACGAAATCTTTTGTTCAGAGGTTTCAGAAAAGCTAGCACAGATTTTTAATGATCAGTCAGAACTGTGTAAGTAATTTACACAGGGATCAAAAACATGTAACAGGAAAAAAAATTTAAGTGTTGAATCAGAATAGTTGCAATAGTTTTCCTCACGCTGCTTCTGCGTTGGTGCTTGGTTTTTATTAACCTATGTTAATCCATTATGACTTAAGGCTCTTGTTCAAAACAACCTTCTAGGACCTTGTCTAACTAAAATCATGAAATAAAAACAGTTTTAAAAAGTAAATCCTTCCGCTTTTATTGTAAGATACAGACCTGATATTTAACAACATCTTTCTCAAAGTTAAAATAGCTTGTGTAGCTTGCAGATGTTAATGTGACATGTTAACCCAGGCTTGAAAGGCAAAAGCTCACATCTGCCACATCAGGTCATGTAAAAAAAAAAAAGACATGATGAAATATGTCGTGTGTTGTTGTTCATCTCAGGCCGTATTTACCTTTTTTTCAAGTGCCAAGTAAGGATCCGATGATTTTTATCAATTGGAATTCTTATCACGCTCCGATATGTAATCTGTTCTTTATCTTTCATGTGAGTGCATGTGATTGGATCACAAAAAACAAAACAGAGAAGCCTGTAAGATAAAAATTATAATGATGCAATTAGAAGGCAGTATTATACTGAATGTCTGCTAATGTGACACACCGACAGGCTTGTTCTGGGAAGGAGAGAACAAGTGGAGGTGCTTAGGAGTAAATTACAGCATCAGCAGACCTCCCCTAGTAATGCTATTGCAGTTCTTTCCCCCACACACGTATGTAAGACTTGACACACTCCAGAAGAGAGCCAGATATGGATTGTATAGTTGAAAAGGACACATAAGTTTTTTACTGCCAGTTCTGCCAAAAACAAACTGCTCAGTGCCAAATGATTTCTGTGGTGAGCCAGCAGCAGCTTTCATCTGAGGCACTTTGAATGGATGTGACAGTTCCAGTTTACAGACATCTCTGCTTTTCCCAGATCTCTGTCAGGGTGATGCTCATCATTACACTTCAAACATGCACACACATATCTGCGCGCACAAACACACACATAGATGTATAAATATACACAAGCCTGTGGCCAGACCTGATAATGGAATCTCCCAGGGGAAAACTCCTGGAGAAGTCTGTTGCAGTGTTGGCGACCTCCCCCCTCTCCCCACCGACTTCCCAATACCCCCTCCCTTCCCAAGGAAATCTCCCTGAGATCTGTGAGTGTGTTTATGTGTGTACATGTGTGTCTGTCTGTCTGCTTCGCAGCTCATGGCACCAGTTTCTTGGAGGGAGATGGTCTCAGTGATGCGTGAGTGGGAGGCTGATTTCCCCAACTGCAGCGCTCGCTCCAATCTAACTTCCCACTCATGCTCTATGCTTTGTTAGATTTTTTTTCTTAAGTAACTCGGTTTCTCACTTTCTCTCTCACGCTCGCACACACAGACAGGAAGAGGCGTGAGTTGGGGAAAGTGTGCGCATGCATTCAGCTGGGCCCGCTGTAATGTATTATTATGTAGACTCACACAGACGTGTAGAAAGTCTGGGTTTCTAGAGTAGATCCTTTGAGGACGAGACTTGTCCCTGCCCATGTGTCAGACACAACTATCACGCGCGCACACAGACACACAGACACACACACACTCATACACAGAATTCCTGAAGGGTCAGTGTGTCACCAAGCACGCTCACAGCGCTCCATCACTTCTTTCCACTGGGACAATAACTGTGACTTCCTGAGGATCGACCTTCACCATCTCATTTCTGTCACTCTTCAGATGGGTGTGTGTGCATGTGGTGGCAAGGGAGTGTTCAGCAGTGTGTGAGCAGCATGACTGTGTGTGTGTAGTTGTGTGTGTGTGTGTGGGTGTGTCTCAGAGTGTGTGTCAGGCTGCCGTTTCAGCTGACTCTTCTGTTTCAGGCTTTTTAATGGCTCTTATGGGGCAGGCCTTTAATTGCAAGTCTCTCTCCCTCCGTCTTAATCCTCCCATCCCTCTGTCTCTCCCGGCCCCTCGTCTCCTCTCCTCTTCTCCTCTCTCCTCCCGCCTCCCACTGGCTGACAGTCACTAGGGGAGCCCGAGTGCCCGACTGCAGCTGTGGATGCTGTATAGGATATTGACTTGCTGTGGAGTGGTTTGGGAGGTGGAGAGGTGGCTGCCTGTCACAGCTAATGAATAGATGCATAAATGAATGAGGCACTTCTTGTGTGCTTGTGCATTGTTGTGCCAAGGTAAGGCTAAAAACGTGCCTACATGTGGGCGTCTGAGCAGTTTTATGTGCCTCAGACAGACAAAAATTAACTGTGGCCAACTTGATAGTGATAATGATTAAGGGTGTAATAGTGGTCCCTCCCACATGCACACATACATATATAAACACTACTATAAATTCAGGAAAAGGCAGTAAAGGGTTGGGGCGTGAGGATCAAATGGAGGGTACTATAAAAACAATCCATTTAAGTGCCAACATCCTCCAGCTGCTCTCTCTTTTTGCCTCTCCCCTACTTTCCTCCCGTCTCAAATCTTTTGCCTGATCGGTTTGGAGCTTGAGTGCTTTCGTGCCAGAATGGGACAAACACCTAAACAAACACACGCACACTGGATAAGACAGGAGGAAAGTCTGGTAAGGAGTGTTGATCTGAGGGGGCAGAGGAAGGACCGCTGGATTGTTGATGTCTTCCTCACTACCGCTGCGTGCCACATTTCAGACACTGATTGCCTTAAGAGGACGATTTACATTTCAAGGGGTCACCATGCCCTACCTGCACACTGGACAGAACAACTTAGTGTAGAGAATTTATGATGTCAAGGTCTTTTACTGAGTGCTATTCCTTTCTATAGAGCACAAGTTTCTTGTGTTTATATTAAATTCAGTGTTTCACAGCAAGTGGGTGACATGGAAGTCATGAAGCGAGATAGGTCGAGAGAGAATATAGTTTGAAGGAAGAAACCAGAGGTGAGGAAGTTCACCAAGCAGAGGCAAAAAGAAAAGGCAAAGTTGCACGAACAACTAAAAAAGAAGGAAGTATAAACAATCGTTTCTTTTGGGTGCATCTCTGTGTGTCTTTATCTGTTTGTGTGTATGGACGTTCTGTTTATACTGCTCTTGGTAGAATGCACCTGTATGATTTAAACTTTCCTTCTCCTTACTGGATTCATTTGAGTGTGGAATAACAAAAGACAGTGTGGAGAAGAGAGAGGGGCTGAGGAGATGAAAAGAGAGCCAGAGGAATTAAGAATCAAGTTAGGAGCGAGCTTTATCTGACGAGAAACTGTGAAACTGCAGCGTACAAGAAAAGTTTTCCTATCAGTGCTCTCTCAGCTAGTGTATTGGTCTGCACCCCCTGTGTGTGTGCCCGTATGTGTGTGTTTATGTAGTGATAGTGTGTGTATTTAGGAGATAGCTTTTCCTCCCCAGTGAAGGGAAACATCAGTGCGTCGGTGAGCGTGATTGGTTGTTGGCCCTGAGGGTCTGTCCTCCGTACCCATGTCCTGACTGGCTACTGTGTGGCCAATCAGGCACACAAACCTCACCCTGGCAATCAGATAGTGACACACTCTGTGGGCATCATCAGGTCATTTGGAAATACCTCTTATGTTTTATCTCCTGGTGCCACACACCCAGTGATGCACACACACACACACACACACACCAATATAACCTTTCCATCTTTTCTCTTTCTCTCCAGGAGATTGCGGCATATCTCATCACTTTTGAGAAACATGATGAGTGGCTAACAACATCGCCAAAAACCAGGTGAGGAGAGGGAAGATGATGATTTCTATACAAATCTGGTAGCTTTTAATTGTTTTGAGACCTTTAGCTTTTTTCTATTTCCTCAAGAAATTTTCTTGAACTTCCAGAAAGCAGATAAAGAGAGACCAGTCATTATACTTGGTGATGTATCTTTAGAGGAAAATGATCCAATATTACTTACTTTTTTGTTGTAAATGTATGTGAACCTCTGTAAATTTGCAGTTAATTTGTAAATGAAATCAAAGTCTTTCGCTTTTGATCAATAGGCTGATGTAAAGGTAGTACTGGTTGGCCATTTTATCTAATAAACACACATTTATAGATGACAGAACTTAGCAATATGTTTGTTGAAAAATTGTCCAAGAGTGAAAAATCAGTCTCATACCTATCATGATGGAAAATAAGTTCATGGACTTCACAAATTCATGGAGACAATGTTCAAAAATATTAAGAACACTGTTACAACCTTCAGTTATGGCCAACCAATAAAGATCCCTCCAAGAGAAAGGTGTGTAATTGTTTGCAAGGTCATAAAGGAACCAGTTTAATTTCTAAGGAATGTTAGATAACTCTTACATTAAATATTAATCCTCACGAGTTCACTGGTAGGTAAAAACTGAACAGTCGTGTACATGGCGGGGCTGTAAGGAAAAAGACAAAGATCATATAGACAAGACCTGCAGCAAATGTTTTTGTTCATAACTGAGTCAGAAGAAAAAGAGAAAATGTTTTATCCCTGCATCAGAACTTTTATGCCATTTCTAGCAGTAAGCATCTGCAACAGATGGCCTGTGGTGGTGGTAGCATCATAGTATGGACCTGTTCTGCTGAATCAAGATGGTTTCCCATCACTGAACAAATTCCAAACTATATTAGCAGATGATACAACAACATACTGCAGACAATATGAACCCAATATATTTCATTCTGTTCTTCATCAGCTTCTGTTTATGTATAATATAATTCTTTTTTTTATTTCACGCCTGTAACACATTTAAAAAAATGTTATATGGGAACTTAAGTAAGTGAAAGAAAAGCACACAGGTCATTTTAATAAGGGACTGGGAACAAAACAGTATCCTTGACTGGTTTGAATCTTTATATAACAAACATGGACAGAATAGCTCCACTGTCCTATTAACAAATATGAGAAAAAAAACATGGAAATGGAAGAGATGTGCATATCATCATTTTACAGTGCATATCACGAAATGATGCAGTGGATGTGGAGGAATTTCAGTGCATACAGGGCAACAGCACAAGCCTAAGATGGTCTGATCACTCAGATGCTACAGCATCAAAAACAGTCATTCATTCACCCGTAGCTGATGAAAGGTAATGATTTGTTAAAAACCCAATACAGGGCTACATTCACTAATGCCATTTAGAGCTTTATGTAAGAACAAAAGAAAAATATCTGAGAAAAGTGTAGTGGTGACAAAATAGCATGTGAAAGTTTTAATCACTTGGGTGTGCACAATGTGAACAGCGGCCGCTGCTTTTAGGATGTTTCGGGCATGAAATGCAAAAATGTATGCATAAAATCACAAATGAAACAAAGCTGACACAAATAAAATATGAAAAACATGTGGTTTATACCATCTGCAAAGAAAAATGTATTATGTATAATCCAGTGAAATGTTGCAGAAAGTCCTGAAACAAGTGGTTAAAATAAATAAGCTGCTCAGTGTGGACAAATGGGCTACACTTTATTTGCAGTTTCAGTAATTGTTTTCTAAAAAGGTTATTTGACTTTTTTTTTTTTTTGCGTCTCAAAGATGTTTCATTTGATTCTCTTTATTAACTCTGAAATGTGAAAATTATGTTTCTGGCTCAAATTTATGAGGAATATTGGAAAATTTGAAAGGATTTGAAAACTTTGATGAAGCATTACAGAACAAAGACAGTCAATTAATGGCATGCGTCGGTTTAATCTCAATGACTTGTGTTTGATTAAAACTTTAATGACCCAGCTACATGTAGAGAACACTCCAGAACATGGCCGGACTGGAAAGCACCTAGTCAGCTGAAATGGAGCTTTAATGAATGCAAATGTATCGGGATAAGTGATGTATAATTCAGACATAGGCGGGTGGGTGGGAATGGGGGGCATGTGTATATAAGATGGGGTGTGAAAAGGTATTCACATGCCAAAGCTGAATATTCATTGATCTTATAGAACCATAAGTAGCTCTTTGCATAGATTGGGGAGTGGATGTAGTGGAGGAAGGGGGCTGGAAGAAGTGGAAACAGAATAAAAGATTGGAGAAAAGGGCATGTTGAATTATTGATGAACCACCTTATTGACATTTGTTTTAGTTAATACAAATGGAGGTATGCTGTGAAAAAATGAAAAGAGAAAAGGTGAATGGCAAATGAAATGGATAGGAAAGAAGATGGAAAGAAAAAGTAAAGTTAAGCAAGTGAAGTGGCCACCTCATGGCCCCATTTCTGATTACTGACACCGCTGAAGGCCGGCGGTGGTGCCACTGTGCTCCTATTGTGCCAGCTGAAGGACTCTTCTCAGGAGCAGCCGGAGGCCACCAGCACAGTTTATGTTGTGGATGGATTTCTCATTGATTGGTTGAGCTGCCGTGCAGCCTTAGCCTCGCAGCAGCAGCAGCAGCAGTCATATCGGTTTTATTGAGCAGCAGTTAGATATAATCCCATTTACACATGACACGAGGCACGATTAGAACAGATTACACATAATCCCATCAGATGGAAAGGAGCTCAGCTAACGGAGCCAGTTGACATTTGTGTGAATGCTTCTTTTTTTCTTTTTTTTTTTCTTTTGCGAACATGTGGGTGTGTTTGTATCCATGTGTGCGCATGCATTTGTTAACTTGCAATGCAGAGATAAGAATAATGACCTTGATTTCTTCCACCACTGAAATACCTCATCTGTTCAAAGTATTGTTGCCACCTCTGTGCCTTTACTTTCACTAGCTCCTCCTTCTCTCCTCCCTTACCGGACTCACTCACACACCCACTCTGCCTCTTTATCTTTCTGTCCCCCCCCCCCCCCGAAACCTTCTCTGTTTTTGCTCTGCTACACTGTGGAACGGTTGAAAAGCTTTTTATATCCCACACATCACAGCCTAGTTACAATCAATAGCATTTATGTCTGCCTGAATCACAGGGTTTGTGAGGAACATTGGCATCGTCCACGTGCATGAATCTCCTTGAACACACAATTACATATGAACACGCGCATATTTGCCACCCACACACGAGTACACGTTTGATCTCATCCATCTTCTCCGTAACATAATTAGAATCAGCAGCTCTAAGATGACTCACACAGCTCGAGACAGAGACTATACTTGGCTTTGATCGGAGGGTGGGGGTCTCCACTCCACTAAGAAACTGGCAGGCTCGCCCCAAAACAGAACAGATTTAAGGTGTCAAAGAAAATCAGCTCAAAGTAAATTCAATTTCACTACACACAGTGTTCTGAGTACACTGTAATCATCTTGGTCTATATAGAGGAGAGGAGAGGAGAGGAGAGGAGAGGAGAGGAGAGGAGAGGAGAGGAGAGGAGAGGAGAGGAGGGGAAAGGAGAGGAAAATAAAAGAGCAGAGAAGAGAAGAAAGAAAAAAAAAAAAGCGCACCTTT
>JBAMYA010000020.1:15151983-15174953 GCA_037176975.1 Arrhamphus sclerolepis | reverse complement strand
GATATATATGGATATACGTATATACATACACACACACATATATGTGCCGACGTTCAAAACATGGAAATGTGAGAATATTTATTTAGTTGCTGGAACTTCTTGCATAAAATGTACAAGGAAATTACAGCCATTTCAATACATTTTAATTTTTGTGCCCTTATGAGGCACATTTCCATTCTGAGGATGCACTAATTGTTAAAATCTTGCAGTTTGAAGTCATGAGGCGATATTTGACTTGCTTTATCTGTAATGTGCCATTTTCTGCCCTCGGTGCAGATATCAAAACACATCAGTGAATATGATCATAAATCAGTCCATGAAAGATGTTGCATTGCACAGTGTGGTGTTGTAGCAGCACACTGTGTTATCCTCTTTTGGACAGAAAAGAGTTCCACCTCAGCAGGTCCACCCCCTAACCCGAGCCTGTCTACTGAATCTTTTATCAAGAAGAAGCTCTCTCTCTCTGTCTCTGTCTGTCTCTCTCTCTCGCTCGCTCTCTCGCTCTCTCTCTCTCTTCCACACATACACACAAACACATACCTAAAGGCACTTGTTGAATCATTCATGGGATAGAAATTCCATAGGTCTGCTTGTGACCTGCAGTATAGTGAGAACTGCTCCAGCTTTGTAACTCTTATTCTCTATCTTTCTGTATATATTCTATATCACACATACACAAAAACACGCGTGCAAACACTGCAGCATGAGAGTAAGTGATGAGTGGGCTCAAGCTGTTAAATCTTTTATGGGCAGGTGAGGCAACCTTATCTGACACGCTATGTCTGACCTCCTCGTCCTCCACTTTCTCTTCTACTTTACTTCCCCATTTCCCCTCTGCCATGTTCTCTTTGTAAATTTTTTTTTTTTTTCTTTTCTAAATTTTGACATCTCCTCAGTGGTACAAGCACATGAATGAATTCACAAATGGATACCAAAAGTATAAAGTAACACATTGCACCCTTGTTTATGTTTGTGTCTTTGTGCTGTAGAACCCAGACATTGTACTGGTGCACTACCTGAATGTACCAGCAGTGGACGATAGCGGGAAGCCATGTGGTCCCGTCCTCTGCTCCATCAATACAGACAGGAAGGAGTGGGCCAAGTGGAGCAAGGAAGAGCTCATTGGACAACTCAAACCTATGTGTGAGTCATCCCTATCAGTCTTTATGTCTTTCCTACTCATGAACTCACACATTACCCTCTTCTGAGAATTTAAACCAATATTTTTGGGGTTATTGCATAATGAGGAAGCAGTGGACAAAAACCACAGGGTGGTCAAGGTGGGCCCTGCCCATGAGAGCACCATTTCCGCTACTACTCTTTGTTATGCGTCAGTTTGCAGTGCAGTGCAATGTCCACAGTTGTCATAATTCAGTATTTAATGTGGGTGCTTTTTTTCTTTCTTAAAGTCATTCATTAATCCCTATTTAGGCTTAATTCAGAATGTAATATGGAGGTGTGAGTCAATAAAATATATTTATGTAAAGAAGGTAGGTTATCGGCAACATGACAGTGTAAAGCAGATTTTTTTTTTTTTTAAGAGTATTAAGAATGTAAATTACCTATTCCTTTTACATTATACAGTTGAATCCAGAAGATTACTTACACTGAATAAAAAGACATGTAGCCTTTTTTCTGTCATTACATCAGACTAAACCTTTCCTGTTTTAGGTCAGTTAGGATTACCAAAATTTGTTATTTGCTAAACGCCAGAATTATGTGAGAGATCACTTTTATTACTATCTTCAGAGTCATAGGTTTACGTACATTTCCTCAGTAAATGGTGGCATTGCCTTTAAACTGTATGATTTGGGTCAAAACATTTTGGGTTTCCTTCCGGAAGCTTCCCAGAAAAGTTTGCTGGAATTTAGGTCCATTCCTCCTGACAGAACTCGTAGAACTGAGTCAGGTTTGCGGATCGCCTTGGTCGTACATGGCGATTTAGCCCTGCACTGGACTGAGATCAGCTGATGTGATGGCCAATCCAAAATATTTACTACATTGTCTTCCAGCAACTTTGCATGCAGTTTGGCGGTATCCTTACGGTCATCATAATGTTCTTTCCTCATGATGCCATCTATTTTTTTAAGTGCACCAGTCCCTCCTGCAGCTAAACACAGTTAGTAAGGTGTTTTCAAGCATATAAGCTTCCCTCTTTTTCCTCCAAATGTAATGATGGTCATTATGGCAAAAGAGCTAGATTTTATTTTCAATTTTTTTTTTTTTTTTTTCTAAGTGAAGGTCTTTGTCTCTGTGTGTATTTGTAACCTGTAACATGGCTTTTTTTTTGTTGATGTCGGTACTGGACTGGTTTCCCTGTGGATAATGACACTTCCTTACCAGCTTCAGCATCATCTTCACAAGACGTTTTGCTTTTGTTTTGGGGGGTTGATATGCACTTTTTGTACTAAAACACGTTCATCTCTGGGACTCCTGTCTCCATCCTCAGCGGTATGATGACTGGACATCCCCATGTTGTTTGTACTTATGTACAATTATTTGAACAAATGAGAACGTCACCTTCAGGCACATGGAAAAATGTACAAAAGGATGAACAGACTTGAACGGCTCCTCAATTCTCTTCCTGATATCTTGGCTAATCTTTTTTTTTTTTTCTTATTTTCCCATTATTTCTTATTTTCCCATCTTTGAAACAGTAAATGGTAGAACTGCCACTAAAACATGATTTTATATTAATTCAATTCAGTTAAATTCAAAACAACGTTACTGATTCTCAAGGGAAATTAAAGAGACAATGTTGCTAGATAAGGATTCGTTTGAATATATCTGCTTTGAGTCCAGTTCAGCAGCATTATTTTCAAAAATGGTGGTTATAGCTTTGTTGCAGTGATTGGATGTGGTTCAGTCTATTAACTCAAGTTCTACACTTGAGAACAGAAGTGTAGCTTTTCCAACTGAATCTTTTCTTTTCTTGAGATCTTATTGTGAGGTGCTTTAAGTGGCAAATGGTCTGCACTATAAAATGACTCTTTTTTTTTCTTTTAACCATGTCCAGATTCTACAAAGTAGCTTATAACACATATCTCATTCATCCATTCACATATACACAACACTTTTGTATTATTCTGTAGCGTTTTATTTCTACAGTAATACCCTGACGAATTTGTTAGTGGGCAACTAACTTTACGGATGTAATTGCTATATATATTAAAAATGTTTTTACAGTTTCCAGTTGATGCCCCACCCCCTCTACCACCGCCACTGCCCCAGAATTAATAAAATATTAACACATTTCTGTTTTTCACCAATTTACAAGCAAAGCTATCACTTCATTTAATGAAGATCATTCAGCAAGTTATTTTGTAATAGGAGCAAAATTAAATGCAGTTGCATACAAGAAAGTTCAAAGCTATAAACCTCTTCAACCAACAGTAAAACCGTATTTTAAGGTCAGTGCATGACTGATAAAAGTATGTAAGTTTTACTTATGCTTTTTAAATGCAAGACTTTTGCTTGTTTTTTTTTGTTTTTTTTTTTTAAAAAGGGCATTCTGAAGCAAAAAGGCAAGTTTCAAAGTTAACCTGTAAGTCATTAGTCTTTGACAACAGTCTGGATCGCTGCCCTAATTCATCAAATGGGACAAAAGGCGCTAATAGCAGTTTAGGAACAATAATATTAAAGTTTCTGTCTCAATTTAAAGAAATATATTCATCACACAAACACCTCCCTGATATATTCACAAATTATATGGGTATGGCAAAAAAAAGAAAAATGTAATGAAATGCAGACTTTCCAAAAGATTATTTTCCAATGGTCTTATCATTTAAATTTGAGTTATAAATATTATTGAACATCCTTCCTGTCAGCATGAAATGATAAATTAATAACACAAAGAAACAACATATTCAAAGAACAAATTGCTCTTTGAATAGCTAGCCTATCAAAAGACTTTTATTGCGTACTATCTTTTCAGCCAGTAATACTACAGATATGTGGTTCTCGTTGTTGATCATTCTAACAGTCAACACCATGCTGCCACCTAGAGGAAGACACAAACCACTACCAAGAAAGGGAACATTTAGGGAACGGAGACGGAAGGTGCCTGAAATATCTAGCATGTATTATTCATAAATCAGCATCAGGGAGTAGAGAACTCCTGTATACAAACTAACTCACACACACACTTACATAATATCAACCAGCTTTTTATGAGGTTTGGAAGTGCAGATAAGGAAATTTGCCCAACATCAACTGGTTTGTTCATCTAAGGACTACATTTCTCCATTTTATTCCCCTACATGTGCAAAGTTGTTCACATAGCTCACTCTCTCTCTCTTTTTTTTTCTAAGCACTTGTGGCTTGATGAATGACTTGATCTTTATGCTGTGTATGTGTAACTATTATCTGTGAAAAATACATTAGCTAAATCCTGTACATTTAAATAGCGACCTCTACTTAAAAAGTAACATTTGGATGTTATAAATTAAATCTTTCTGTCAAACAAATTTTACATTTTGTCATTGTATATGTTAATGTTTTAGACAGCTTATGCATAACGCTCATGAATTCATTTATTGCAGACTGTGAACACCAGAGGGTGCTGTTACACACTATAGTACTAGAAAAGTTGTCCTGATTAAATGAAAAGGGCCGAATGTTGAAGTGCATCACCTTGTATGAAGCTTTCTCAGTTTTGCTGTTTCTTTTGTCAGGTGCTGGAAGTAGCCTGCATCAGAAATGTTCCAGTGTCAAGCAACGCATCATCTCATCAAAGCAGGAGTATGGAACAGCAGGAGGAGGAGGAGGAGGAACCACCGTAGGAAACAGTGTAGCAACGGGACAGAGAGCTGAGGAAGCAGATGGCACAGAGGTTCAGAACAGTGATGTATCAGAGGGCCAGACAGAAACCAGTCCTGGTGGAGGCAGAAGCAGAGCGGGCGGAGGAGAGAGGAGGAATGGCAGGATAACCAAACCCTCCTTACTTCCACAGAGCAGCATGGAAGTGTCCTCTTCTACCTCCACCAACCAGGTGGAGGTGCCTGACACCACCCAGAGCTCCCCATTGTCAATAACCAGCGACATGGCTGACAGCCCCGCTCTTGGTATTGGGGCTGGCTTATCACAAAGCACTGCTGTGTTTATGTCTGAGGTCACCACACTTACTGGGGATTCAGTTTACTCTGCTGGACACACCCACCTGCTAGCATCTACCCATGAGAATACCACCACTGGTATTCTGTTAGCTGTTGCCCCTGACAACCAGAGGTTTGCATCGTTTCCTGGAGGAGTAGGCTTAGGGGAAGGAGGAGAGTTGGTTCTGTCCAGCTCTTTAGACTCTGGTGGAGGAGTCAGCCTTCCTGAAACCACCATGAATTTTGACCCTGACTGCTTCCTTAACAATCCCAAGCAGGGCCAGACATATGGAGGGGGTGGAGGAAAGACTGATGGCTGTAACAGGGAGGATGGAGGGCTCCACTGTTCTTCGAATGGCTTTGTCTACAATACAAGTCTCGTGAACAATATCAAGACCGAAGCTTCTTCACTGGAGCAGCCACTGGTCACCCAGAGTAGCTATGTGGGAGAGGGAACTGGCCTCAGCCCCAGCACCACCCTAGAACAGATGGACTTTAGTGCTGTCATGTCATCAGCTTGTGTCCCAAGTCTGGCCCAGCCTACACATCACCCTTCCCCAAGCCTCTTCCTCCAGGCTTCCTCCCAGACAAACCAGCCATCTCAGCTGCAGACTAATGGTACTAAGGCAACCCAGGAAAATGGAGAGTCCCAGGCTTACATAGGCCTGCCTTCAGTGACAGCAGACTCTCCAGTCACCAATGGAGACCCGCATTCACACCTCACAGCTAAAACTGACCAGCAGGCCCTCTGTGTAAGGAATGGAAAAGCAGCGGCGGTGGGCTCTTTTCCCCTTTCAACACAAGACTCTTCTGTCGACCAGCCGGGCAGCAGGGGACTTCAGGACGTCGGAGCCTTAGACAAACCCACAGAAAATGGAGGAGACTTGCTCCTTAAGTCCGGAGATCCTCATGATGCTTATGCCAGTGTTGAGACTGAACATTACCTCCAGCCCACAGATGAGACTGAAGAAGGAGAGGAAGGTGGAGGGGGTGGTGGTGGTAGTGGGGGAGGAGGAGGTGGAGGGGGAGGAGGAGGAGGAGAAAATGAAATTCTTTGTAATGGTGTGAGCCTGTCAGGGACCAGCAGTTCAGTGGTAGCAAGTCCTCAGTCCATAACTGCAGGTGCAAACATTGAGGGGGCGCTCTACAGTTCCCCACTTCCCCAGCAAGGTGGGGGTGTGTCTGCTACAACAGCTGGGGCAGGAGCAGCTATCAGCCTGGAAGGATTTGAAGCTTCATTTGGCAGCCAATTTTCTGATCTCATCAATGATTTCATCTCAGTTGAGGGGTCTGGGGGTGGTGTTGGGGCAGCGGTCTCCGGGGTTTTGATGCCCCAGGAGGGGGCAGCGGTGGAGGAGCAAGGTACGGGAGCCAGTCAACTGCAGACCTCTGAGGTGGAGCAGGGAGCGCTGGGACTGCTCCAGGAGGCTGGGAGGTTGTTTGGTGTGACAGACTACTCCCCAGAGTGGTCTTATCCAGAGGTTAGTACACGCCGCATGATATCATTATTTATTCATCACTGCTCCCCATAGTAAAATTAGTCTGTGCACCACATGATTGACGGTAGCGTGTACTGATGTTAACCATTGAAATCATACTTATTGTAGTTTGTGCCGGCAGCTTGGTTACAGTTTGTGGTCATTAGGGATATTTCAGACTCAGTTGATTGGGTTTTAATGAAATTTCAATATTTCACAGATTCCTCCTTGGTGGCCTCATTAATTTACCCATGTACCACTTCTAATATCTCAGGCAGCAGTTCTGCCATTCAATTATGATTTGATTTATGGAAACATTGCATCTTACTACCATAATTTAAAAAATAAACTGTGTCATATAAGGGTTGTGTTTACTAAATTTAGCTCAAATTTTCTACAGTTTTCTTCTTGCAGGGAATTATCTTCTTTGAGTATGGATATTAGACACTTGTGATTGCTAAAATAATGGTTTCTTAATAAATGAGAAAGGTTATATTGCTTAAAACAAATACTAAGGCCTGTGTTTCACTGGTGTATGTTTCAGTCACAGATGGAATTTTAATGGAGACATATTTTCAAAATTTTCTCTGAACACTCGCATACTGGTACAAACATGCAGGTGTACAAACGTACTGCTAATCTATATGCTGTCATGACAACAGTGTAGCATGCATGCACAGATTTCTCCAATTCATATATTTTTGCCCTACATATTTAAAATTCTTAGTAGTGTTTTACTGCTGTGATATTGTGTGTTAACAGACCAAAGCCTTCATTTGTGCTCACAGGGTGGAGTTAAGGTGCTGATCACAGGTCCATGGCTGGAGTCGAGCAGTGAATACAGCTGTCTGTTTGACCACATCAGTGTCCCTGCTGCTCTTATCCAGCCCGGTGTGCTGCGCTGCTATTGCCCAGGTGTCACACAGACTCTCATACAACACACACAGTTTAAAATTTGAAATATATCCCAGCTATCACTCCCAACGTGGTCTCAGAAATAAATTTCATCTGCACACAGCGACAGTGCAGTGCTGTTAGTGTTCATGACCTCAGTTCTGTTTAGAAGTATATTTAAACAAGGAATTTAAGGAATAGTAAAGGATGCATGCTACCGTGCTTTGTGATTTGGGGAAACCACAAAGCAACAATAATATCCACAGTATGTTATATGGTAAGATCCTTTTCTGAAATTATTTGACTTTTGCCTTCAGCATTTCCTCTCTACATAAAGTAGCTCATTAATCTCCTGATATCTGTTTCTCTTCAGCCCATGACACAGGACTGGTGATGCTGCAGGTGGCCATGGGTGGCGAGGTTATCTCTTCTTCTGTAGTTTTTGAATATAAGGCTCGTGACCTCCCTGCTTTGCCGTCTTCTCAACATGACTGGCTGTCCCTGGATGGTGAGAGCAATTATTTGTATACCGACCACAGAACATTGTGCAAAAACATACATCAAAGCGCCTTTCAGAGATACACTCCTTTCCATTAATCTATGGGAGCCAGTCAACTGCAGACCTCTGAGGTGAAGCAGGGGGAACTGGGACTAGTCCAGGTGTCATGTCAATTCTGAATGACAACCCTTAACACTTTTATGTTAAAATCGTGTAGGTGTATGATTTTCAAAATAACATGTTAGTGCAGTAGCATCCTGTAGCATCCTTGGACGTACAAGAGTGGGAAAAGTTGATCCCAATTTAACATATGATTTGGTAGATCATGTCAACACCACTGGCTGGATTTTCAGTAATATGGTTTTTGCTGTTATTATTAAATCCTTGGTGAAAAAAAATCCTTAAGTGAAAAAATATGCAAATGTTCAAAATAAATGATAGTTGCATTTAATGGAGGGTATATCTGTGGAGTAATCAATAATTTTATCTAAACTTCATAGCAACAATGCATTAAACTCCAAGTGCAACCTTTCCATCAATGAGCTCCTTTTCACACCTGTTAAACTAAACATTGAATGTAAAATAACAACATTTAAAATGTTTTATTCCTCACATTCTCACATAATCTCTATTATTTTCATGACTATGTATGGATGAAGCAGTAAGGACTAATATATCATATATGACAGGAGCTTTATTGTTATGTGCTAGTTAGAAAAGATCAGACTTAACCATTGCAATTGTACATAATCACCTCACAGTGTGCTCAGAGTGGGAACTTCATTTTGTCATGAAAAATAAACCCTGCCTTTAATTTGAAACTCTGAGGACCTGTTGCTTTGTGCTTCTGTAAACTATTCAGTCAGATGCTGTCATCAGTTTTATGTTATTGAGACCAGTGCTTGGTTAAAGTGTATACTTCTGTTTTGCCAGCAGCTGTTTTCTATTGTCCTCTTCTGCTTGAAGTAGAGGGAAGCTGTGCTGTTAAAATGTTTCGCCCTCTGTTATTATGAAGGTACCAGTATAATTCCATCCTCTGTGATTTTAAGACATTTATACATACTGTAAGCTGTTAGAGGAAAATTCATGTCTCTTTCAGGTGAATCTTTGGGGGGGAGGGGACGGGTGCAAATGTCTGCACGGCTCGGGGGTCAGGTCTGTGTATAAATATATCTTCTGATGTAATAGCAGCCTGGAAACACGCGGGTCTCATTGGCGAGGCATGTCCTGGGTTACTCTGTGTTCGCCTCCGTCTGTGTTGCGCAATGCGGCAATGCGGCTCTTCAGTCACAACAGGCAGGCTCATTGCTGGAATGAAGGGCAAGGACATAAAGACATAATCCCGCTCCATTTGACGGCGTTAATGTTGGACTTGTATTGTGCTGCGAAATCTCGTTGGTGATAAATAGCTCATACAGGTTCCGTATTTGAGCCAGAATAAATAAGACTGATTATTTTCGCACTTGTCTTTTCTTCCGGCCTCATATGAGGCAGAAAATGCTGCTAACGGATTATGATCGAGTTCAAACATTTCTCATGAAACGTGAGCGTACAACATTGCCTCCGTGATCCATTTTAGCTCGTGTGCAGTCAGTTGTGCAGATGACGCCCGAGCCTCCTGCAGCTCGGAGAGTGGCGGGCGGATTTGAAGCGCTGCTCCTCCTCGCACACAACGTGGAGACTGCTCTCCGTCTCACCCTCCCTCCCTCTCTTATTTGTGTTTTGCACGGTTGGAGTAGCGATCTGTGAGTCGCACGCCTCAAACTAACAGGAGGTTTTAGCAGAAGCGGGAACAAGAACAAAGAGAGCAGCACATAGAGAGACACGCTGTTGTGGGTTCGTAGTACATTTGATTTTAAGCTCATACTAGGTCTTTAACGCGCTCTGCTGTTCAGGTTAGTGTTGTTTGCTGTAGCATTGAGCTTCTTTTTTTTCTACCATGTTGTTGTAGATGGACATGGATGTGGCTGTCCACGAGTCTTAATTGCTACTTTCAGATGTCAAATTTCTTTCACAATTTCTGTGCAGAAAATCTACAAGTAATCACGTTTTTATACGCTAAACTATAAAACTGAATTACACACTGGAGCCTGCTTTGATCTGATAATTAAGTTCGTTCAGTATTTTATTTATTTATTTATTTTTGGCTGAGCTTTTCAGTTTCAGCACCATGGACAGTTACAATAAAACGAAGAGGCCCAGATGACAGAAATAAGGAGACATGAGGGGCTGCAGGGGACCACACAGCAAACTGTGTTGGGAATGTTTATTCCTGAAGATGTTGATGTTTACTACTGCACTTTTGTGACCATTTAACTTTAGTCATACCAAAAATAGTAACTTAGAGATTGCATGTAAGGTTTAGGTGTAAGAGTATGAGCTGATTTTTAAAATACTCTTGCAAACCTAGTAACACATTTCCTTAACTTTTTTTTTGTTTTATTTATTTATCATTCATCCATTTGTGTGGTGTGTGATAACAACTGAAAAGGCAGAAGTTGGGACAAGGTGCGAAGAGCCCAAGGCTGGACATCTGTGTTCATCTGTACGTGTTAAAACTTTGAAAAACAGTTGAACTTGCATTCCAGATGGGGAAAATGTGTAAACTTCTGCCTGATTAGGGAGGGACACAGCAGGTGTCCCCACAGTACTTGTGCTTTTCAATACTGTCATCTGTTGTTCAGATTATTCAGATTACTTAATAAATTACTTTTTAAAAAACTTACCTTTATACTTTTTTTAAACTAACTTTGTTTACTTATTTTCTTTAAAATGTATATTAGTTATAATAAAACCTCTGGATAGTTTTCTAAAACACAAATTAGCACCAAAATTTAACAATTTGCCAAAAAAAAGTCTGTTTAATGAAAGTTTCGTGAAAATCAGCATAGTAATTATTGTGTAATGTGTCGATAGACAAATGAACCAAGGTAATTAATCATAAAGATTGTCACAGATTACACCATCTACATTCTCGTCATAACTGTTTTAAAAATATGTGTTTCATTGTGAGACCAGAAATCTTAATTTTTCCAAATTGTGAATGAGTGTACATGTGTGTTTTGGGTTTGGGTTTGTAATGATTAAAATAGGTGTTTACAACTGTTGAACAGCTAGAATGTTGAAGTACTTTGCAATGAAGTCAGCTGATCTGTATTAAGAGAAAAAGGGAGGGGCCTGAGCCTTTGTGTTGCTCATATGGCTCCACCCCCTCTGTTCAGTCTATGCTGCAGGAGGCAGAAAGAAAAATAGTGAAGTGAAATGTGAGGAGAGAGAAAAACAGAAAACTGAGTGAGGGAGCAGCAGGTGGGATGACATAATGTGCAATGCAGCAAAACTGCAGCAGCACTGAAACAAAGGGTCACAATAACACACAGCCAGGCCACGGAGATAAACTGTACTTTTGAGTAAACGTCTTCTTACTCAGATAGAGTTCACACTTATCATTTTGCACTTTGCCTCCAATTTTCATTAAGCAGATTTATTTATTTATTTTTTAAATTCTGACTCAGATTTTTCTTCTCTCCGGTATTCCCCAGTACTCTGTCATTTGGTTAAGCCTCTCTTTCTAAGATTCTCTGCATAGGATTTGCTGAAATATGAGATCATGATGCAGTGAAGAACCAAGGGGTGCATGCAGCTTCACACTTCTCACCTGTCTTTCTGCAGATACTCAATTCAGAATGTCCATCTTGGAGCGTTTGGAGCAGATGGAGCAGAGGATGGCTGAGATAACCAATCAGAATCCCGGCTCAGATGCTATGGCAACCAAGGGTGGAGGAGTAGAAAGGGGAGGAGCCACTGATCAGAATTCCCAAGTAAGGCAGTGTTTTTTTGTTATGGGTATATTCCTCCTCTATATGTTTGGGGGCTCAGTCAACACATAATAAATGAAAAGAAATAATTAATAAATAAAAGCAAATTTTCAAAAATGAATTAAGATTGAAGAAGTTTAAGATTGTGTGATGGTAATTTCCTCCCACAACAAAGCAGGCCTATCTGTGACTATATGGAGACTTTGACATAAATCATTTTTGAAAAACTTATAAGAGTATAATTTAACCTGTGTAATATAAAGCAGTCATATGTACATCAGTGAACTGAGATTACTGATATACTCTGCCTTAAATCTTAGTGTATGTTTCCCAAGGAAAAAAATCTTCTGATCATCAAATGACAGGTTCTCAAGATAACATTTACTGCTGATCTTTTGAACTTATTTTCTTTTTTTGATGCCAATGTATTTTAAGACTGGTTCTGTGTTTCTGCTGAGTATTTTACTGAATGTAAGTGACTTGTTGATATAATTTGTGACATTCAAAAATGCTATTTATTACACTTATGAAACATAAGACTTGACTTAAGACTTATATTGTTTGGCCTTTGCTTTTACTATCCTCCAGATCTGTCCTGATCAGGGCACATTTGAGGGTCGTGTGGTGGTGGTTTGTGAAAAGATGATGTCTCAGTCATGCTGGGCTTCTTCTAATCAGCTCGTCCATAGTAAGAACTCAAGAGGAATGACCTTACTGCACCTGGCTGCAGCTCAGGGTTATGCAGGGCTCATCCAGACTCTCATTCGTTGGCGGTGAGCAACCCACAAATGCAACAGATTTTTATGAAGGGACAAACTAAGTCAGGAATTTCAGTTGTTTTTTTTTGTGTGTGTGTTTTTTTTATCATGCCTTGCAGCTCAAAGCATGCTGACAGTATTGACCTTGAGCTGGAAGTGGATCCTCTCAATGTTGACCACTTCTCCTGTACTCCACTTGTAAGTAATAATTACTTTAACCTGGTTGCATCTTTTCTTGTGTACTGTATGAGTACAATTTTCTTTTCTTCCTGTCTTCCATAGATGTGGGCATGTGCTTTGGGTCATACGGAGGCAGCACTTGTGCTTTACCAGTGGGACCCAAGAGCTCTTGCAATTCCTGATTCACTGGGGCGCCTGCCACTGAACATTGCCCGATCTCGGGGTCACACTCGACTGGCTGATCTCTTGGAACAGCTGCAGCAGAGTCCTCAAACTCAGGGCCAACCTGTGGATTCTTGGATGGGCAGATGGAAAGGAGGATCACAGACCAGTGGAATAAGCAGCAGCCCCAGCCAAAATCCAAACTCAGGTACAAAAGTTTGCTCTATTATGGTTTTATTACCATCTGGGAATATGTTTAAGAGACAATACTCCCAAAACATCAAAGTTAATATCAGCCTAGTAGACTAGTAGAAGTTTTAATTAATGACTAATTCTATACCACAAAACTATGACTATGGAAGTGTAATGATTTTCACTGTAGTGTTCAGTGAATACATGGTACAAAGCTTATTTGCCTCAGTTAGCACTGTGACTGGTGGCTGTACCAGAGTAACAAAATCCTCCTACATCCATATCTGTAGTGGATTTTTTAAAATCTCCGTGTTTAAGCTGAAGTATGAAAATTACTCTGTGGGATTATACAGTGAGAATTACAACCAACCTCAATTCCAAAAAACTAAGTTGGGATGCTGTAAGCAGAACACAATGATTTTAAATCTCATAAACCCATAATTTATTCCCAATAGAACATGAAGAACATATCAGATGTTGAAAGTGAGACATTTTGCTATATCATGGAAAATAGTAGCTCATTTTGACTTTGATGGCAGCAACACATCTCTAAACAGTTGGAACAGGAACAACAAAAGGATGTAGACATAATTGGTGGAAATAAAAAAAACAAATGGAGGATCATTTGACAACTAATTAGGTTAACTGGCAACAGGTCAGTTTTTATACGATGGCTGGATATAAAAAGAGCATTTCAGAGAGGCAGAGCTTCTCAGATGTAAAGACGAGGTTCATCAATCTGCAACAAACTCCATCTAACAATTGTGGAACAATATCAGAACCCTTTTGTGGCGATCCCCTCTTGGCTTTCACCTTTTTGTGATAGCCAAGAACTATCACAAGAAGGTTATTGTTTTAAATTATCTCTGCCTCTCTAGAGGTTTTTCAATGTAAAACACTCTGAAATTCCCACCATCTACACAACATAATGTCATCAAAAGATTCAGAGAATCAAGAGAAGAGTCTGTGCACAAGGAGACACGGCTGAAGGTCAAAACTGGATGTGTGTGATCTTCAGGCCCTTAGGCAGCACTGCATTAAAAGCAGATCTACTGGATATCACCGCATGGGCTCAGGAACACTTCCAGAAATCACTTTCTATGAACACAAGTTCACATCCACAAGTGTAAGTTAAAGCGGAATCATCCAAAGAAAAAGCCATATGTGAACATGATCCAAAAACACTGTCATCCTCTCTGGGCCAAAGTTCATCAAAAATGGTCAAAATAGAAAACCATGATCAGATGAAACAAAATGTGAAATTCTTTTTGGAAACCATGGACTAAAGAGGACAGGGACCATTAAGCTTGTTATCAGCAGACAATTCAAAAGCCTGCATCGCCAATGATATGTGGTTGCATTAGTCTCTGTGGTGTGGGCAGCTTATACATCTGGAGAGGCTCCATCAGTGCCAAAGAGTACATAGAGGTTTGACAGCAACATCTGCTCTCATCTAGACAAGATTTCTTTTAGAGAAGGCCTTGCATATTTCAGCAATACAATACTAAAACAAATACTGCATCCATCACAACAGCTTGGCTTCACAGGAGATGATTCCAGGTGCTGAACTGGCCTGCCTGCAGTTCAGATCTTTCGGCAATAGACATCATTAGGCAGAACATACAACAAAAAATCTGGCTCAGGGCTGTTTAACATCTAAAATCCTGCTTCAGACAAGAATGGGACAGCATTCCTTTCCTAAAACTCAGGCAACTGATCTCCTCACTTCTTATACGATTATAAACAATTGTAAAAAAGAAAAAAAAAAAAAAAAAGAAAAAACAGGGAGGGGGGCTGTTCTTTCCTGACATGTGTTGCTGTCAGCAAAGTCAAAGTGACTTAAAATTAGTTAAAATGACTTAGCATCTGATATGTTTATTTTCTTTTGGGAATAAATTATGGATTTATGAGATTTGCAAATCATTGTGCTCTGTTTTCATTTACGTTTTACACAGCGTCCCAACTTTGAGGTTTGTACATCTGACTGTATAATCCCACATAGTCATTTTCATATTTAAGCTTCAACAAAGGGATTTAAAAAAAAAAAAAAGTACATCAGTCCATCACAGACATGGACGTTGGATGATTTTGGTACCCTGATAGAGTTTTACACAACCTCCCAACCATTTTGGATTTGGGGTCGTATGATGTCCAGGAGTTAAGACTCTTGTATTTGCATCAAAATTTTACCAGGACAAAATACTAATCGTCTGGCACAAACCCTCCATAAAACCTCATGACTACTTGTTTTCTCCCTTCAGATTTTTGTAGGAGCAAACAATATAAAGTTTTATAAAATGAACTTTGATGGTGCTGGGAGACTGTATTTCATCAGTCTCTTACTCAGCTATTTTTACTGGTTCCTGTCTTTATTTACTAGTAATATAGGACTGATGTACGCTAAGTGTCATCAAGCTCCTTGTCTAACTCTGTGGAAGAAAACAATTTAGTGAATTTCCCAAATGATGGATTGTTAACTTGAAAAATTCACAGTAACCAGCTTCACAAAATGTCTAGATTAATGCAACAGCAGTCTGAAAGACAAGAACCATCACAAAAAGGTTATTGTTTTAAATTATCTCTGCCTCTCTAGATGTGAGGAGACCCAGAGCAGAGACCCAGCCAGACAACCAGAGCCAGAGCTGGAATCAAAATGGACACAGACCTCCACAGGGAACCCAGGGAGAACTAGGAGGTCCACCCCCAGCCAAGAGACTTAAACCCAGCCCTGAGAGCCAACAACAGTTAGCTAAGTCAACCTCTAGCACCAACCTCATCAATTCCCACTTTAACTCTTCTGAGAGTCCTAATCCTCAACGTTCCCTCCCACCTAAGACCTTACAAATTCAATCCTCTAACCTCAGCTATCAGAATACACCTCTTCCTAGTTCTAGCCCCAGTTGGCCTCAGCTCCCCAGTGCCCCATTCTCCCACCTGCAGGCCAGGATAGGGGAGTCTGGAGGCGGCGCCAGGTGGAGTCTGAGACAAACCCTCGGGCAGCGTAGCCTAGCCAGAAGAATTCAAGGAAAAGAACGACTGGCCATTCACCTGCGTCAGAGAGTGCTGTCTGACAGGGGAGAGGAGACAGAGCTGCTGACATATCAAAATAACACAGAGGACTTGCAGGTATGGACAGCAATTCTGGTCATGTTCTTGTATTAAGCACTGATATGACAAAAAAAAAAAAATGAAAAAGAGAATATTTAATGATTGCTTTACACATGTTTCAGGTGGACATTACGATGCTAGCTGATCACATCATGGACGCTTCAACTGATCGGCTTAAGCAGGCTGTAGACACTGAGACCGATTCTGGGAAGGCCAGGATCAGCAGTGATGTAAAGTTACTGTCTGATTACCTTGATGAGGTGGAAACGTGAGTCAAACAATTCTCAGACACCTTTGTGCTTTACCTAACTTATCAAATACCTTAATGACAGTGACAATTGTATTTCTATAGCACATTTCCTCACAAGTAAACTCAATAGGCCTATGTAATATATAATTCATACACAATATGTAATTCATTAAAATATAAACAGACAGACACTAATAACTTACAAGAGCAAACACACACTTTAAAATCCAATATAAGCAGCAGTTATGTCCATAACAAGTATGCACAATACTACACACACAAATAAAAATACACACAGTTAAATGTGGACCCATAAGACTTAGAAAGCCTTTGGCTTGTTTCAAATGTTGACATGGTTTTAACCTACCTCAGGTATAAGAGAAAGCTTATTTCAGAGTGCTTTTTTTTTTTTTTTTTTTAATACTTCTGCTTTTTTATGCTTTTTCTCCAGGTTTCTAAAGTCCAAGCCCAGGACTCCTAGCCCCAAACCAAATCCATTCTCTGGGCTGGAAGATCAGCAGAGTCCTCATGCAAACCAAGCTCCGTCCTCCCACTTTGAGTGGAGCTCCTTCCTCTGTGCAGCTATGAAAGAGGAGAGGTTGAAAACAAACTCCTCCTGTCTAGCCATGACTGAGGCAGAGCAGAAAGAGCTGTATGAAACCATTAGGCATGCCCTGCACTCCCTCAGAAAACACAAGGCAAGAATGAATCCAGTCCTTTTAGAGGGAAAACAAACACTGTGCATAACAGTGGTATGTGGTGTGTTAGTGCTGAACCTGCTTACACAGTAGCTGTGACTAATTTTCATCTTCCTCAGTGTTACTTTGTTGCACAAGCCATAATCAGGAGGGAATGTAACATGTTCAATGTTTAGAGAAACTCTTTTTTTCTTTCCAGGGTCCCATTCAGGAACAACACAAAGAGATTGCAGCAGTTATTCAACGCTGCTATAAAATATATAAGCAGGTAAGATCGAGGCCTAGGGTCACTGCCTCTTATAATACATGTACATACATATACATACATATACATATACATATATAACTGAATTTTCATTCTCATTTTCCCTGATGTGCTAAAATTGAGATTGTGAAAGACAAGCTGATTTCATTCATCTGTTGCAAGTTTGTGCGTGTCGGATGTGGCTATCCGCTATTGTTTGATAAAGAAATTGTGCTGAATGGAACGACTAGGAAGGTGGAGATGGAAGTTCTGCAAGAACAAGATGAATTTTGAAAGTATACAACCAAAATTCATAGCTTCTTCCTTCATCAAACACAACACCTGCAGAACATGAACACATGAACCCTCACTACCTTCTGACTAGTGTACACTATAGATGTAATAAAATCTAGTATACAATTTACTTACTTAGCATCCTGTGTGGGCAGACAATTGGTTATAATTGCATGCCAGGGATGAACACAGTTTTTCTTCATTTCAAATTGTATAATTTATTTGGAAATAAAAGTATGATAAACTACATTTTAAGTATTCAATATGACAAAAGTGCATGTCTGTTCCTGATTTAAGGCTTCACAATGCTGCTTTTTTTTCTCTCAGTATGCACTTTATAGGAGGATGACTTTAGCAGCCATCCTGATCCAGAGTCGTTTCCGGAGTTTCCACGAGCAGAGGAAGTTCCAGCAGAGTCGTAGAGCAGCGGTCCTCATCCAGCAATACTACCGCTCCTACCGGCACTCCCTCAGGTTCTAGTCACACCCAAGAGGAGACATTTTTATTTTACAGGATAATAAAAAAAATCTGACACCCCATGTCTCTGCCTACAGCAGTCTCCTGACTAAAAAACAGAACCAGGCGGCTCGCAAGATCCTGAGGTTCCTGCTTCGCTGCCGCCACAGGTGAGGCGTACACCTCTTAAACAATCCTCAAAATCATCTGCACACACACAAATGGGTACACTCTTACACACAACGTGTTACAGCCCACTAACACACTTACACACACTACTCTGATGCTAATAGTTGGTGTTGTTTTGCTGTTCCTGTGAAGCCCCTTGATGGACCATAGGCCTCTGAAACAGGTGAGCCCTCTTTTGCTCCCTCTTTCCTGGAGGCTGATGGCCTGCTTGCATGTAAGCAGAGGGAGGGGGAGAGGAAATCCTGGATTAACATCTTTCCTTTCCACTCTCTCCCTCTTATTTTCCTTCCCTAAATATAACTGTCTCTCAGAAGACAGCTGAATGAAATGAGCACTTGTGCATGACTGATAAACAGAGGAACAATTCTTGCATATGGTCTTCCTGAGGCATGCTCTGATCGTTCTCACTAGAGGACTTTTAGTGTTGCTTGGCCTGCCATTCTGTTTTTTTTTTCCTCTGCTTTGATGGTTGGGGATGATAACGTGACACTTTGTGTGTGTGAAAGGGTGTGTGTGTGTTCTGGATGAGAATGGAAAGTTTTTTGTTTTTTTTTAACTTTTGCAGCCTTTGGGTGTAAAAATTGAAATAAAAACATGACATGCACTTCCCTTAAAACACACTGAAACAGTTCTCTCTGATTCTATCTCTAAAATGTGTTGTTTTTTTCCCCTCAGGGCCAGAGAGCAGAGAAGGGCCAGGGGTCCTGAGAGCCCACCGCCAGGCCCTGCACACAGCCCCCTCAGCTTGTGAGCAAACTATACCCTCTAACCTTCCCATCTTCTCCTCTCCTCCACCCTCCTGAAACTCCCTTCTCCATTTCCCAGCCCCTAGACCTGCTCTCTTTTCCCACTTTCTCACCCTCCCTGCCCTCTTCTTTGAAGAGGGAAAAAAAAATCTTCCCAGACAGACTGAGGACAGGATAGGTGTCCATCATGGCAGCTCAGACAGACAGACTGCTGGACAGACCCCAGAGACCTGGCTCTGCCCACAGCACTGATCCTCCTCCACAGTTTCACTGGGAGGCCATCACATTAACCTCATGGCATTCTTTGCACTCTTCATGGGTATGTATGTTTTCAAGAGCAAGTCGACGAGTCAGACGAGAGAAAGAGAAGAAGCGCCTGATGACAACGTTCTGCTGTTTGAGGCAGCAGCTGGATGCTCCACTGAATGGCATCAAGAGAAAGGCTACTTTGACATGCAGAAAATACGCAAAACTTGTGTTTTGTATCCAAACAGAGATCCATGAAAGAATAAGAATACATAAACCAAAAAACTCACTTCTATGTTGCATTTGCATGCATGGTTTTTTCGCTTATTCCTCCTCTAATATCATCCTGCGAAGCGACAGTGGCAAGCCATTCCTCTGATTCGGTATCTCACAAAAATCACCAACCACTCTGACTGAAAGGCTTAAAAAGCTAATAAACAGTCACCCAATCAAAAGGGGAGGAACTGCACTTGAATGTAAGTGGGGCATTGTTAGATAAAGAGAAGTGGTCAGAATACGATGTCTTAATTTGTTACATGGACTTTGTATGGAGTCGTTTTCAGAGGCAGCATTTTGCTCGCCTGATGTGCTGTGTCCGTGTTTGTTCAATTCAATGCATGTGTTTGAGCTACAAGCTCCTGCATGCTTGCCAAAATGCTTTAGTGTTGTTTCTTTTGTATTTCTATGTGAAATTGTGTCTCACTTACGTCTTCATGAACTTATCCTTGCCCTGTGTAATGTGAACTGTGTAAGGACAAATGACTTTGGGTGCTTTTTTTTAATTTATTTATTCAAGAGTCTAATAATTTCTTTAGCTGGCTCAAGAGTGGTTTAGCTTGAGACTGGTAGACTGCCCCCTCTCACATACCCCACCTCGTTTGTGAAAAAATATGACATGTTCTAATAGTTAAATGTCTCTGTTAGTTTGTTCTGCGTGAACCTCGAAATCCTAACTGTGGCTTTGAGAAGAGAGTCACATACCATTGCCTTGACTTCTTCTTGACTCTGAGAGGTCTCTATGCTTGCTCTGTACAGGACATGGGTCCTAATACCTGCCCCTATACAGGGCCTTGGTCCCCATATTAGCCAATAACGGCGATCAAATCCATATTTTGGACTATTGCATATTTCTGTATATAACCTGACGAGGTAAGGGGATACGAAGAACCTGAAACTTTTTCATAAGAGGACTGTATTTAAGATTATAAATTATTTTACTCCCATAATGAGAACTTTAGACAGAGACCTGGTTACACAGGATGGCTGTATTGCTTGTAAATAATGTAGATATTACAAACGGAGTAATGTGCATGAGATTTAAGACAAAGAAACTGCAAAAAGAACATGTTAGTGGCTATGGACTGTGAGAGGATTTTAACTGCTTCACTTTAAGAGTATCCAGTATAAGTGTTACTGAAAAGAACATTTTGTTAAAGCATGCAACAGAAAAATCTAATGTTAGAATTATAAGTGGGAAAACAAAGTTAGCTGAAATAATGATCTTTCAGACAAAAACATTTACACTTTGTGCTTTTCTTTCTTGGCTTAAAAGATTAAAACCATTTTTGCCAGTAGTGCCAATTACTATGAATGCTATTTTGCCTAACAAAACAGTATGTTATGTTGGGGAAACCAACACCCAAAAGATACCAGTAAGCTCCACAAAGGCAGCACACAGACAATAACCAGTAGAAGAGATCTAGTACTAGCTCAGCCGTAGACCTACAAGTTCTGAAGTCTGCCTAAGGCATCGATGATGACGGTGATGATGCATGTTTGAGAACGATGCTAATGGTGGTGAATAGTATGATGTGTAAATGTGATTGCAATGACTGACGACCCAAAAAGGAAAGAGGGTGCTACATTCCTTACCATGTGGTTGTGCTTCAGCAACATACTTGCTTTTATCAAGACCATTTATCACACCTACAGTGGATCCAGTCTGGCCTCCAGTCTATGCTTTCCATCTTCAAACAGAATGTCTCTTAGCCACGTTTTACATTTCATTTGATCAAATTTTCTTTCCTCTTTATTGTCACTGCCATAATTATATGACATGTATTTTAGACTTCTGAGAAGCTCTGTTTAGAAAGTGCCTGCTCAACAACAGATAACTAATATCAGGAAATATCTATTGTATGTCCTCCAAACAGTTCATAGTTACCTGTTTATTTTCCTAAATTGTGTGTTGAAAATGAACTTTACAGTGCTAAACGTGATCTGATTCTCAGTTAGAAGCTCTAATTTGCCTGTTATGAGTGGATGGTCATGGCCTGATTGGGGCTCACTTGTTCTTTAATACGCAAACAAAATTGACAGTATCACTGTACGCCCCACTTGTGAGTATAGTCACAGTGTCTCTGTTGCGAGGATGTTGTGTTGTCTCTCTCACTTTGTCTGTTTTTCCCCAAATAATAATTTTGCAGCATTCAAATTGAAATATAACTTGGCAGTTTTTAGCAGGCTAAATATCTATAACAAACATTGTTTCTTATCTTTTGTTTTGTTTTATTTTTTTCTTGGCTCATTGTCTCTCACAGATGTGCTAACCCACATAAACACATGCATACACTGGTCAAACACAAATGTATACATTCTTGCACCTATATTAAAAAAAAAATAGCCACACTCTTTCTCTCGTGTGCTTATGTCTTAGGGAACAATGAAATCTCTCCCTTAGATTTTACTCAGGGTTGAAGGACAGAGAGATGGTATGTGGAGAGCAAGACCGCTGTCACACAGGCGTACCACAACAGGTGCCCGTGTACATTTGGGTGTCCATATGTATGTGTACATAGTTAGAAATACTCAATTTGTCCATTCATGATTTACTACCTGCAGATTTTAGGCTGTTTGTGTTTCACACAAACATTATAATATTCCAGACTTGCTTTGTGACGACTCAAATTGGTTTGCTTCCTTCAATTTGTATCTTGGATAAATTTTTCTACAAGAAAAAAAAAAAACACCTTCACATCCCTAATTTTATAGAGTTTTGCTTGGATATAAACTCAAAATAAATAATGAAAGATAACATTTATTTATACAATTGCTCGTTATGAACACACAAGATGCTTAATATGAACAATTTTTAAATAATGCAAAAATAGGTAATGAACCTCAATCACTTTGGGGAAAAAAATGATAAGAGAAAGTACACATTAAAGACTGTGTCCCACTTGTTTTCTGAACTTTCATCATACTGAGAGACAGCCATGGTTAGGGCAGAGGCGTCAGAAACATTCATACTGTACCACTTGAACCTCTTCTTAAACTGTTCTTCCTCTCACATCAGTACAACTAAATAATATTTGTTTTAATTCCTTTAACATTCTGTATTCACAATCATTTACACAGCATCCATATGCTTGCTCTGATCGACTCACACACAACGCACAGAATACTAACCCACACTGCAGAAAATCCATCAATATGTTGATGTTTTTGAGGGGATGATGACTGTAAACAGTATGTAGTGTAGAAAAAAAATAAAAAAGAAAGAATGAGATATTGCCATAGTAGACAGCTGATAGACATGCGCAGAGATGGCCTCTGTTCTTGTGAGTCCGCCAAGTAATGAATGGTATAACCTTTCAGGCCTTGTTTCAAGAGGGCGTGGCCAAACACCACATTGCATGCAAGAATGGTAGACCCCTTATAGATAATCT
>JBAMYA010000020.1:15117552-15129017 GCA_037176975.1 Arrhamphus sclerolepis | reverse complement strand
ATACATACATACATATAGTATGTATAGTTATATTTTGATTTATTGATTGATTCATTTAAATCATTTTAGGTACAGCCGGTGGTTTCTTCGTCTCAGGAGCGCTCAGGAGCATCCCATAGTGAGTCATCTATACGTCGCCAGCAGACATTCCCTCCCGCTGTCGCTGCCTCTCACTACAACTTCCCTGACGTGTCCGCGCTGGCGTCAGGCTCAGCTGCGGCCACCACCCTATACACTTACCCAGCCTCCGCTGCCCTCTCCTCAGCCTCTCAGGCCATGGAGCAGCTGCTGGGTCGTGGTCACAGCGGCCACGGACACTCCCCCTCTGCGTACGCAGCAGCGTACTCCTCGTCCTCCAGGAGAGACTCGTCCAGTCGCAAGGATTCTGTCAGTCTGCTGCACGGCCTCCCCGCAGCCTACCAGCATCAGTTCACGGCTGGTTCTCCTTATGTTAGTGTGACACCCAGGGCTGAGGCTTATAGTGCCTACCAGCTGAGCCCCAGGCGCCTGACACAGTACCCCTACCTATAGGAACCCCCATACATTTTAAACAAAGAATAAAAGCATCCACTTCCCCACTCACATTTTATCACAAAGGGACATTTAAACTATAGAATAACTTTTGGTTACTTCTTTGTTTGCTGCTTTTAACTACAAGAGAGCATTTCACCTCTAGCTGACTTTTGTGCTCTTTTGGTCAATTTTAGATTTATTGAAATGACCTTTTGGTATTAGTTGTAATGTATTTTATTTTATTTTCAGAACATTATTGATCGTATTTTATCCCAAACCTATTCAGTCCAATTTAAGGTATTGTGTTTAATGTATTTTACATCTGTTTATCAGGTTTTGTGTGAAGAGAGATTATCCTCCTGTCACTAGCAGCAATTACACTTTAGTTGATCTTTTAGATGCCTGACTTACAAGACTAGTGAAGCTCAGCGTCCTTAGTTAACCATGAGCTCTATTTTAAAAATTTCACACTAATCCACTGAGGCCCTGTGTGTTTTTGTGAACATAATGACTGTACCCTTATCTTTTCACTCACGTGTTTTTACTATATTTAAATTATTTTGTCAGTGTGAAGTAGGAAGAGGAAGGTCCATGAAGATGTTGAATAAGAGCAGTGTGGTGAAAACTGATATGTTAATTTAAGTACACGTTGTGGTAATTTGTTTATGTAGTGACAGTGTTTAGGGAGGACCATTCACGTCCTTATGCAATAGAATTAAAACTACATAACTGAGTGCTGAATGTATTTATGAAGTTCAGAGTGTGATCACTTTCCCAAGTAATATGATAATCTTTTAAATTCTTAAAAGGCCCACCCCACTCCTCCCACTCTCTCTCCTTGAACATGTAAACGTATAGTTTGACATGGACTGGAAAAAAAAAAATCTCTCTATATATGTATATGTATGTGTTTGTGTGAATCCTGATTGTGTAGGACCTGCAATTATTACAGTTGATTGATGATCAGTGTTTTTGAGGGTTATGAAAGGCTTGTAAGATCTTATAACAACCTACCCACTGTGCTGCACAATAATGGATACAAGTGGAGGCGTACACTTAGTGCATGAAAGAAAATAAAAATGTTTGTCTTTTCACCTCTTTAGATTTGCCCTTAACATTCACAATTTAATTTCCTGCCAAAAAGGTGTTTTATTTTTTCTTTTTTTTTTTCTTTTTTTTTTTTGCACTTTCAGATTCTATGAATATGAAAAACTGCAGTCCCTTTTCTGGCTTCTGTGGGGTTCTGAAAGCTTTTCATCAAACCCTTTTTTTTCTTTTTTTTTTCCTCACCATCCCCACTCCTTTTCTTTCTGTCTGGACATTTAACTGTTTCATCTTGATTTCGTATTGTTGAGGTTATTTGGTAGAACTAATTCAGGGGAAAAGGTTTCGGCTCAAATAATTCACGTCACTGTTTCCAATAAAATAACCACAATGTCACAATGTCCTCGTTTCATTATTCATACATATACATTACTGCTCAGCCCAACAAAGTCAAACGTACGGGAATGTTTATGGATTACCATCTGTACAAAATGTACATCTAATAACTGAAAGCCTATTGTTCAGGTTTATCTTCCTTAAAAAAAAAAAAGCTAATTGTATACCATTCCAAGAATAAAACTTGTTTTTCTCTGAAAATGATTAACTCCACCTGCCGCCAATTACCCTGATCAAAAAATGGATATCCACCTTTCACTGGTCCTGTTAACTGGAATCGTGGAGTTGCTGCCATAAGTGCTGATAAGAGTGATAAGAAGCCGCTGCAATATTTGTGACCAGAATACGAGCTGAAGTGCATGTTGTTGTGATACTTGTTTGATTGTTTTGATTTTTTTATGATGGTTCATAGTTCAGAGGGGTTTTTTTTTTTATAGCATAACATGATCAAGAACTGTGATGTTTACAGTAAGCAAATCCATTCCACTGATCTGAACACAAATGTTTGTCATCTGAGCCACTGTTTCAGGATAAAAGAACGGTTTATGAAGGCAACATTTGTGAAGCATAATGACCCTCAACAAACTGAAACTCTTATTAGTTCTGAAATCATTGACTGTGTTCACAGTCTTAACCAAATGTGATTAAAATTAGATATGAAATGGTATTGTGGGTTTAAAAATGGTGGTCTGTTTCAGACAATACTTTTAGGAACCAGCCTTAATTATGTTAATTATTTAGATTTTTTGTTTGGAATAAGGTGAGAGGAAAGGGTTCTATAAGAGGCTGTGTGTAAAAATAACTAATCAAATTAATATCAAACTATATATATTCAGAACATATGGACAATACATTCTTTAAAACATAATATGATCTCAGTTAAGTTGAGAGTAAACAAAATAATAGATGTACTAAAAAGAAAAAAAGTCAAACATGAAATGGAACTGCTTTCACTTTCAGTTTTCAGATGATACTGAATTTCAAAAATCAATGTATTTGGTGGTTTAAAAAAACCTCCATTTAACTGCCTTTTCTCTATGGGTAGAATTTTATGGTTGGTTTTGTTACTGCGTGTTTGGTATGAAGAATTCTGTGTACTCAAGGAATTAGGCCTATTTATTCCATTATTATATTTCTGTCTTTTTATACATATATATATATATAAAGTCTTGCAAAACAAAGAAACAGGTGTGAATAAATTTCGCTCATCTCAGGTGTTGGATAGCTGACAGGAAACACTTTTGCTTATTAATTTTTTTATTATCATTATTCTTAAAACAGAAAGTACTTGAATGCTGGAACATTGTTCTTTGCGTCCCAAACACAGATTCACAGTTGTTTGTTAAATAAAAAATAAAATAAAATGCACAGTTTGTACAGTCGAGAGTAACCTAAATCTAACTTTACATTTTGATCAACTTAAAGATACTTGAGTAAAAAAAAAAAAAAGAATAAACCTTATAAGGTATACAACAACACAGCTTTGTGACAAAGCAACATAACATATAAATGATTATGTTGACAAAAAAAATTGAATCCAAATTTTAAATTATTCTTCGATCTAAACGTGCATATTGAGTGATTTTCAAAATTTAAATCTTTCATTTAATTTTACTGTGATAAATAATGTTTCAAAAAAAACAAACAAAACAAAACAACACAACATACATTCACAGTTTACATTGTAATATCTGTGCTTCTACTACTTCCGCACACGCTGCACTCTACTTCAAGAAAGTCACCATCCCGTTCAGGTTCTCAGGGGACTAAAACATGTGGTCTGTTTGTTCCTAGAAGGCTTGATCGTGTAAATTTTAAGAGTCTTTGAGTATCAAAAGACGTTCATGGTTCCTTCTGGAAAAGCCACGCAGCTGATCAGCTTTTGAAGCGCAGACTTCAAACCGGACCGCCTTGATTGAGGTCTGTGTAGAAACAAAGGGAGACATTTGCTCTTTAGAAACCAAAGGTACAATTGAACAAATCAGTTTAAACAGAAAAGGCGGACTGCGGTTTGGCAGATTAGACCTTCATTCAGTAACACCTGGAATCCATGTGGGTTACTTCTAGTAAAAACCAGACCCTTGGGTATGCAGCTGTGCACATCCCCATACGCTAAGCTGATTATAATAAATCAATTAATAATTGTTTTTAATTCTTTGTTTTTTATGATTATATTAATGATAATAATATTACATTCTTCTTCTTCTTCTATTATTATTCTTATTATTGTGCTATAGGCTAATGATTACTAAAATCCTGTACAATTATTGATAGCCTATTGCTTTGGATATGATTATTAATATTATCTTTATCTGTGAAAACACAAAACAGGTCTGTCACATTACAGAACTTGGCTAAACAAATAGTTTACCATCATCATTATTATTTTGTATTTTATTTCTGTCCTCCTCCCTCATGTCTTTTATCTTTGATCTCTCTATTTATTGCATTTTTGTCGTAAAGGGAAAAAAATCTAACAACAAAATAAATTAGAAGTAGCCTACTTACAGCGTCAGCGGCGTCTTTGTGTCTTTCCGTTCTTCCTCTGAACTGGGCATCCTCTGCACCTGAGTGGCTGAAATCTGGTCCCATATCTCCGTGTTGACCCACAGGGCCCCGGGCACGGTCAGGTTGGCTTTGATGCAGGTGATCCAGCGGCACAGGGGGCAGGAGACGGTGTAGACGGTCCCCTCCAGCTTGGACATCTTGTGCAGACACGGCGCGCAGAACGTGTGGTTGCAGTGCAGGACTCGCGGGACCCGGTCGCTGCGGGAGTACTCGTTGCAGCACACGAGACACTCGAGCGACTCATCTACAGACATGGTGGCTTCAGGGTCTACACACTCTTTCACCAGAAAAGTACCTACAAAAAAGTAAACCAAACCGTCACAAATAAATACTCCTTAAAAGTGAAGATCCGTCTTTCTTGGGTGCAAATGTTCTGTATTATCTCATATGGCAGCAGAATACTTACTTGTTGGAGGCGATGATGCTGCTTGTATGTTTCTGCTGAAATGAATACCTGTCGCGCTGGCTTGTCTGGCTCTTAAAGGAAGCAGTCACGTGGGTCAGAGCTCCTTTCCAAGGAAGCAGCGCTCTTTGGTACAACAGCCTTCTGTGGAATTGCTCGCACATGCCCATCAATGAGGCGTCTAATAATAACTGCTTATCAGCAGGAATGTTGTTTTTTTTTCCTCTTTTTTTTTTACAACTTGATTCAGATGTCACAGAAAGTAAACTTGATGAGAGTTTTATTAAATGCCCTGCCAAGCAGGGTAATTTATTTGCATTTAATATGAAAAGATACAATGTCACACAAGATTAATTGAAGCACTGAATTTTGGGCATTTGTTGTAGCACAAAATGCACTCCCATTATCATTGGTTTGTCTTTTTTTCCCCTTGAAATGGTACCAAGAAAAAAAAAAAGCAAGAGACAGAAGAATCTTTTGGTTCCAGGCAATTTCTCTGCTGAAACATTACATACACAGTAAAACCACTTGCCCTAAATTTAATGCACAATAGTAAATTATCAGCAATTAAGAGCCAGGGCCTTTGCCTGTGTTGGTCTGTACTACGCTGCCGAGGAAACACGGGTCCAGACAGCCGTGTTTAGAAATAATGAGAACCAAATCAAAAAAAAAAAAAAAAAAAAAAAAAAATTATCAAAAAGAAAATCTAATATACAGAAATGAAAATGTTGGCTCTCTTCATGTCCCCTTATTTGGACCTAGACAAACTGGTGCTATACTGGTCGGCTAAGCCAGTTTAGAATGGTCCTGGTCTCATTTTCCCACTGGGCAGACACCACTTGGCTCATGGGTTGACTGGAGAGGACATCTGAACTTCCATCAGACTTTGACAATGTAGCAGCAGCCCCATGAAGGACTTACGCACCATCTGTGCATCTATCATGTTAATATGTAAAAAGTCACAAAAGTGCAAGGTCCTGATTTTTGACACATAACTGTGCATTGTTTATAATCTTCGTCTATGTTTTGCTGTTGATCACTGCCGTCTCATGTTTGTCATTGCTCACCAAAGAACTTGATTTTACGTGGGCCATAATTCAATTTCTCTGAGCTTCTCATTGTGCTCAAAATTCACCGCCTTGTTAAAACTCAAAAAAAAAAAAAAAATTATATATAAATATATATATATGATTTTGGCCAAACAATTTGGTGCAGCATCAAGATTTTACAAACTGCTTAAGAGTTTATGCCTGTGCTCCATATGAATAAGTTGGACAAAATACTAATGGGGGGGGGGGGGTGTTCATTTGAGGCAAATGTCATTTGTTAGCGAAATTGGAACCTGGAAAGATCTTTTTTTCTAGAAATGGAGGTAAATGAAAGCTGGTAAAATCAAATCGTTGGTCTCATGTTTAAAAAAACAAAAAGAAACAAAAACAAAACGTGAGCCCTTTGGTTATATAACAACACCTGGAAAGAGTCAGGAATGCTGCATGGAAGAGCCCAGCCCCTGCTTATCTCTGAAAGTGTGAAGTTTAAAAGTAATTATAGTTTCCATGGTATTTCATAATGTGTAAGCCATTTCTCCAAGGCAAGGGATCCCTAGGATTTTCTTGGTCACTCCGGACAAGTTACAACACTTGGATATGAAGCAGTTTTAGTGATAACTCACATGTGCTTGGCAGAAGTACAATAGAAGAGATAAAGCTTTTTACACCTTATTTTGGGGCAAATTCATCAAAATTCAGAAAACTTTATTTAGAAATCAGATTTAAGTAATGATTTTCCCCCTGTCCATCCCAGGTATCATTAAAAATACAATTGTGGTTGTCTTTTTCTTTTAAAGAGACCTGGCTTTGTTAAACCTTCCAGGGTAGTTTCAGGATGGACAGTGAGTGGTGAGACTTCCCACAATGGTTTTCTCAACACTTTTTCTCAACCCATGAGCCAAGTTAGTTGCAAGAACTGATATAAACCAACAAAGTGGATCACAACCATTTTAATAAACCCCTCCAACATCCCACAGACACTGTGACTCCCTTCCACTGTCCCAACTCCTGCTCATAGTCTGTCCTGGTTGGGTGGGCTTTGAGTTTGTGTCTTCCAAAGTCCATAGTGGTAAAGGTTGTTGTGGTAGTTGTGGAGAGATTTTACTCAGGACCCAACATCCTTCCCCCATGTTGTTTCTTTGTAAAGTTTAGAGTCCATTAAGTGGCTCATCTGAAGGAGGGGAGCTGCGCCTCTCACTCTTGGGCTATGCTCCGCAAAACGTACTTTACTGTGTAGGCAAATGCTGCAAAGCCTACGATGACGAACAGATTGGCTAAAGCCCCACCTAGAAGTCCATGGTTGCGATTGGCCTGCTGCAGGCCAGGAGCGGGGTTGGCACCCCCCATTGGGGCGGGTCCTCCATTAAGTGCTGGCATGCCATAATGGGCATGTTGAGGGTCGCCATCGGGCACCACATCAGGTAGGGGGAGGGGCTGAGTACGGGCACTTAACTCCTCCTGGACCTTCTGTTTCTGCTTAATCTCCTGATGGGCATCAAGCAAGAAAGAAAAATATTAGAACAAAAGGTTAAAAGAAGGTTTAGGCATTTTTTTTTAAAATTATTATTAAATCTAGTGATTGCCTCATACATACATTGACTACATCAGGAAACAGCTCACAAAACACTTTGTCTTTGAGGTTGAAGGCCAGACTTTGGGCTGAGAGCTGTCTTTTCTGGGTAAAAATATATAAAATAAAGAGGCACATCAAATATTTGAGTCATCATGGATCCTTCCTAACACTCTGCTGCATTTGTCATTAGTATTTATTTCAGAACTTACTGTGTAGTCTGACGTCTCAATGCTTCCAAGGGTTGGTCCTTTCTCCACCATGAAGCTGAGCAGGCCCGTTAGGATTGTGGAAACAGACCACGCGGGATTCCACGTGTCTGGATGGAAGTCTGTGATGGACAAACATAATCTGTGGATGAAGAAAAGGAACAAATGAATATTCCAGGTTTAACACCGATTCAGTTTGTTCAACCAGAGACTCCTTTCTTACCTTGTATTACACTTGAATCTTCCATTTGGTGTTATCATATAGATACTTGGTGGTTTAAAGGGAAATTCACGAGGAAATATGAGCTTTCCATGATAATATCCCCCTAAAAGCAAACACGAAACCCACTTAGACAAGTATAAACATGAGTCAGAGCCAACTATGTGAGCAATTATTTAATGACTTCTTTGCGTGCTTCACAATTATTTTTTTAAACTTGCTTAACTAAGGGTAGTATATAGTGGAAATGTAAAAACATCTATTATGTGTAGCAGATACTGGTTTTACCTTCATATGGCGTTTTCTCAGGCCCTCTTACTACATAGTGCCTATAGGTGACACAAAAAAAATGCATTAATAACTCTTCCTATGCAATGTCATTTACTCCGACCCCTTAGTCATTCAGTAGATTAACACAAATATAGAAACATGTTGTTGGAAACTGAATGTGATACTGGAAAGTTTCTATTAAATACACTGCCGTTTTTCTTCTTTTCCTAACTTTTTCTTTCATTACATTCTGATAGTTAAGGCGCATTTTCAAATGTCTATTTGATTATAATTATAAGAATTTCAGATTTTCTTTGCTGAAATATCATTGACAGCTTACACAAAGCACAGTTTGTAATTAAAAATTAATCTGTAAGACAATTATAAAACAGTGACAGCAAATAACATTCTAAAACTACTCTGGGATCTTCAAGCTGTTGTTTAACTTAAAATGCTCCAAGTTATTGATATTGTGACCAATGAAGACAATCTGAAATACAATAAATGGGTCACAGTACATTCTAGAAAAGAAAAAAAAAATCCATTAACATTTTTTTCTACATTTCCAAATATAAAAACTACTTTTTCAAACAAACCTTCAACCTTTATAACAAACTTATACTGCACTTACTTAAAGTGCCCTGTCCAGGTTCAACCTAGTCATAAAAAGGGAAAACAAATATCCCATGGAACTATTCCTGAAAATCCACAAATTTCTTTGTAATTTGTATTTACTTTTTTCTAAATTTAGCATCAATCAGCCAGCAACAAAATGTGCAGTAATTATACCTTTCACATGGATATGCATCTATCCGTCCACCTATCTGGACTGAGACAAATTCTTGGACCAAAATATACATGGATGTGGCGAGTAATGGGTATTACAAATAAAATATATCCACACACACACAAAACCACATTACTCAGATACCAGCATCATGTTTTTGCACAGCATGGAGGAAACAAAAACAAAACAAAAATTATCTCAACTATGAAGGCGTGACACAGTGTGTAAACAGGCTTTTCTCTTTGAGGAAGTAATCAAATGGAAATTTATTGACAGAAACTTGGGCACAGTTCTGTGGAAGTGCACACAGCACTGCTAATCTTTGTCCAGCCCACAAGCCATTTTATATGCCAAGTTTGCACTGCAAAAAATTCCACTCCAAGTGGGAAAGGGGAGCAGTCTGAAAGCAAGAGTATTTTGAGTAATCTTTCTCTACCACATACACAATGAAGAGACAAGACTTAAGCTCTCAAAAACCTTTCACGTTTTAGATAGTTTAATTAAACAAACTTTAATGCTGTAAGAAGTTAAGCTTACAAACACATGATCCGATTAAATTAAAAATCTATGGACGGTATACTAAACAAAATCCTCACATTTTTATCTAATAAAAGGCAAAAAGATTTCCTTTGGGTTGGTTTTTAAGACTGCGTAACCTGCAAAGATGTGAATTTTACCATTCTAGGATGTTGGAGGGTAGAGGTTCTGCACAGATGTAAGGCACTGGGTCTTTCTTTATCCTAAGGTAATCCTGCTTAAGTCGCTGAGTGGCTGTAGTTGGAGCTCTCTTATTCCCTGCGTTGTTCATCTGAGATTGAGAAGACATGAAAAAGAGGAATAGTGAAATTTACCTTTGAGGATATTCACTGGGCACCACTATCTTCACATTGTCCCCTCAAATAAAAAAAGAAGCCTTTATCAGGCATCAGATGTGGAACATTAGCTGCTCCATCAGTGTCAGAGCAACATCATTCACTAATTCAAACATAAGTCATGTTTACATGAATGTCCCAAATGTAATAAATAAAGTAATAGAAGTTGTACAGCACTGGAACCATATTTGAAAATTGGAAAAGACTTGACAATACATCATGTGGGATGTATGGCCACATTTTTCCTCTCACAATATCATGCTGCATTGCTGTGAACAATAACATAACAGAGCAACTGCATTTGACTCAGAAGCTGGAAAAAAAGTCTACATTTTTCAAACAAACACTGTAGATAAAACCACTGAGAAAGAACATCTAGACATTGGTTTTTATTTATTTAATATTCACATTTGTCAGATTCTTCTGAATAGCTTATAACATCAAATTAACTCTGCTGCTGTTCATGAATGCACATTAAAAGACAAATTATGCTTCACTGTTTATTGTCTTATACGGTCATGTACACCATTTCCAGGCTGTCCAGTTGTACTTTAAGAAGTGCACAGCTGACTCAGTAATAAGTAAGTTTGTAAGAGCAGTCATATGAAGAGTTTCCAGAGACTTCTTTCTCTTTTTTCCCCCAAATCACGTACTGCTTAAGCAATATGCAATTGCAAACATAGTCTCCATGTCTCTATCCCCCACATTACAATTCAGTTCAAAAGGAAACATCTTCCAGTTGTTTCTGTCATTGTGGCACATGGCTGCCAGTTATAGGTCTGATTGGTTTAGAAAGGTAACAGCAGCATAGTGAGTGGGGAGCAGTGAAAACTGGTGATCATACAGAAAATAGAGGATTTAAGCTGCACAATCTCACAGACCCAGTGAAATTCCCAGGTGCGCTATCAATATAGATAAGGATCAAACTTGCTTAATATGAGACCGTTATGCTGCAGTTGAGACTTGCGGTTGCTGTTGCACTTCATGTTATTAAGTAAGACTAATTAAAAACTAAAAACTAAGCCAGATTGTTGCCACAAAATGTTACAGAAAGGGACTTGGGGCCCGTATTAGAAAGTGGATTATGTGCAAAATGTGATGATGTTGAACATGAACTCAGGGAAACAGAGTTTTCCATTTCACAAAACTAAGTAACTTCACAACAACATACTTATAGCACCTTTCTATGCCAGGGACCAGTAAATAACATTTCTGGCAACAAGGTCAAACATTTTTCATTGTAATGTTACAAGGTGTCAAAATATTACTTTGTTTACTGTTTAATTCTCTCGAAGTGACTGTTACAGCGTTACAGGTGGTTATGGAGTGTGCTTGCAGCTACTTTAATTTGGGTACAGGAAGGTAATACGAAAGACAACAATGCATCAAGTAATAAGGTCATAGCCTTTGCTAGAAACCTTATCCTATACATAGTAATAGTCAACGTTAAAAATCATTTTACTTTTGTAAATATGCCTTAGCCTGTTTAATACCACATTTTCCCCTGAAAAATAAGGGCATGCATTTCAATGCTTAGACCTTCCTAACACACAATATGTAATTT
>JBAMYA010000020.1:15094723-15117452 GCA_037176975.1 Arrhamphus sclerolepis | reverse complement strand
GTTATGTTGGTGCAAATGTAGGTTTTGGGAAACCGCAGTGTCTAAATTCACACAAATCTTTCAATTATACCTATTTACATGAATAGAAAAAGTAACTAACACCACGTCAGTTTAAACTGCGTCCTTTTCAAGTGTAGACATGTGATGTAGCACACGCTACACTGAAGTCTAATATAGAAGTCTAGAAAATCCTAAAACATTTGATCATTTTAAGCTGTATAGAAAATAAAATAAACAGCCAAATACTTTGACACAAATGTTGCCATGCTTAGATTAGCTCTTTTTGTGATTAAAAGATCCATGCAGAAAAAAATATTTCAGTTAAATCTGGTAATTAGGGTATTTTACTCATTTCTTTTTGTACAAGTTTGAGGCAGACATCTTTCAGAGGTGCAGCTATGATGTCAACAGGCCTGGTCATGTGATCATTCACACCAGTTAAATGACAGTGATACAGTTTAGAGACAGCCTCTTCTTTTATTTTAAGAACTGCAACACTTTTTGTTTCTTTTTAATGACTGGCGAACATTGTTGCCGGTGGGATTAAATGGGTTAATGACTAACTTCTGCTCTGTTTGACTCCATCTAACCTGAATATTTAATATTTTATTGTAGTGCACAGATGATGCGACGCTGGTTTCAATGCAATTTAGCTACATCTTCATCTGTTTATCTCCTTGACCTCGACTTAGTAAAAATAACATCTACCTTATGAAGCACGGTCAGGTGGATAACAGCTGACGAGTAGTGAACAACACGTGGACTCAGACCATTTCAAGTGTGTCAATATCACTTCCCAATAAACAGGACGCTGCTTACCGCAACTTATTTAGCCGCGGCTAATCCTCTACTTGGCAGGACGGGCTGATCTGTTTTAGTGGACAGATCGATGAGTTGGCGACCTCAGTGTGGAACAGTTACTCTATCAAAAACATCTAAGATCGATCTTAAACATGACAGGGACACGATTTAAAGCTGGCAACCTTATAACCCAGGTATCTAGCAGCTTCTGCTGCTGTTAGCTGGTAGCTAATGCAGGCCACTGCTAACCCCGTTAGCCCCCTCGCGTTAGCAGCGGCTACACTCCCCCCGCCCCACTACTAGTAATACGGGGCTGGTAAGGTGGACGTACCTCTCCAGAGACCAACCAGAAAAAAAAAAACAATTGCTCGTGGCTGGACACGAAATGAGGCTGCCGTTTGCGCTGTCAAAACCCGAAACCGTCTGGACGGCGACACCAACGTAGCTACCAGAGCCAGCAGGAGAACCAGTTTCACTTCCGGTTTGTCTTCCTCGTCCGTAGTTGAAAAATGCTGCACATTCGCTCGGTAAGCTCACTGTGACGACTTGGCAACAGTTGGTAGGGGGATTTATTACCAAGGATGTTATACATCATCACCATGGCTACCGTTAGAGGGTCTTTACCGTTTCAACCTGCTTTGATGTCAGATTTTCCTGCTACCTCATGGAGCGTGTCATAAAATAAAAATAAATAATAAAAAGTGATTTTTTTTTTTTGTCATGAAATCTCAACTTTTACAAAATTTGTAAATTTGATCATAAAATTGTAGGTTTTCTACTAAAATCGCAATTTAAAAAAGATTGACTTTTTTCATTAGCCTACAAAAAGCAAATTTGCCATGAAATTGTGACTTTCGCAAATCATATCTTTTCTTTCATAATTTTTGTCATAAAATCCTAAATTTCATAAAAATTGTGGACTTAATCATAAAATTGAGACTTTTGTACATTTATGAAATCACAGATTTAAAAAAAGGCTTAAAGAAAACAGCAAATTTTGGAAGATCAAGACTTTTTGGTTTTTGAACACTGAGTTTTTAACTTTTTTTCAATATCAACTTTTTGCAACATTTTGACATAAAATTACAACAATTGAAAATGTAAAAAAATTGTATAATTTCAGCATTCTATCAAAATCAGGAGTTTTGATAGAAACTTTTTGTTGTAAAATCTGACATTTTAACTTAAACCAGTTGCTCTCCACCTCAGTTATTCCGCTTTTTGATGTCAGCACAGAAACAAACAGGCAGTCGCATTGAAATTTCCTCACAAATGTTCTAGTTATAAGTGTATGATTGTCTTTGCATGCTATTGTGAGCCAGATAAAATGAAGTGGCAGGCCAGATTTGGCCTACGGGTCTCGTATTTGCCATATCTGGTTCATACCATGAAAGCTGCAAGATATGTAAAGTGACTTCATCCCGCATGACATGCAACCAAGTTGACTGTGGCTGTTGTAGGAAAATTCTTCCTCTTCAACCATCTGAGAGGCCCCCAACAGAGTGTTTGAAAACAAAATGGACACAATAAAAGTTCCACCGTTGACTTTCAGGTTAATTTTTTCTTTTTCAAATTTTTAATTTTATTTCATTTCATACATAAATATGCTTGAAAATCCTTTTACCAAAGACTTGTGATAAAAGATAAATGATCAATAAACCTCTAACTTGCCAGTGATTTTCAGTGCCATACTTCTTCTTACCATTAATTTTTGCTCTGGGGTCATGTTTTCAAGGTTTTTTGTTTTTTGTTCTCAAATGTGTATGTGTTTTTAAATTTTCTGTTGATCTTTTGACATGTAAAGAATCTGCCATTACAAACATGGGTGTAAGGACAAATTAAAAAAACAAAACACTTATGCAATGTGTGGGTTTGAATCATAAAACACTTTGACAAGATTAATATTTTCATCCTAACCTTAACAAAACACATCTAAGAGAACAATTTCAAGACTTAGCTTTATTAACGCCTGCTGGGTTTTGACCACTTGCTGACACTCCCACTTGTAGCCCAGTGTTACAATGTCTTTTTTTCTTTCTTTTTTTTCCTTTTTTTTTGCATAGCTGCCTCTCTTAAATCCACAGTGATCCATGACTGGGCATTGTAATGCCGGTCACTTGTCAGTATGGCTTCTTGCAGCGGCTGAACTGTATGCTTCTCCTCCTTAACTTCTCGGGCTGTAGAGACGCGAGGACAGAAAACTCGCGAAAGATGTCAGCACAGGAGATGTCACCTGGAACAGCGATACTGAAGTCAAGGGGTTTGTCCCACAGAATGTTAGCATGGAGACTGACCAAATAGCCAATCCATGTCATAAAGGCCACAAGCCAAAGCTTTCTCCAAAAACCCCACTTTAAAATATTCAGGTAGAAAGAGCAGAAAACCCTTTAAAAAAAAAAAGAAACCTTGAAAGAGAAAAGCCTGAAATTGCATTGCCCAAAATAGAGTAGAGCGCCATTAAAGTCTGTAGAAATTGAGGAACTGGCCATTTTATTCCTCTTCTTGAAGACTTGATGAGTTTTACAATACAAGTTTTTTTTTTTTTTTTTTTTTTTCAAGAAAAGTTGTGTTTTTCTCAAATGCAACAAAAATGTAATTCTGTAACTTTCTGTTAACAAACAAATCCTGAGTGAATGAGTCTGTTTTCACTAATCAACTTCTCTCTATTTAGAAAATATTCACAAATTAGGATTAAGGCATGACTGTGTTACATCTCCTCCTTTTTAAATTTATTTATTTATAGACCTTTTGGACCTGAGGGTACCAATCACACCTTTTTTCAATGAGGAGTTGACATCAAACATTTTCACTGAGAGATAGATCTGGACTGAAGTCAGAAGTGCAGAATGAAATCTGACTTCACTGTCATGAAATAACTACAGTTCACCCGAGAAGAGACATACCTGTTGCTATAATTCAAGCCGTGGGCACAGTATAGTCCTTTATGGTCCTCCCTTTTTTTAAATCTTATAATGTCTTTGACACAGTAAACATACTGCACTGTTCACAATGGTCAGTAAGAATTATTTCCTTTGTACTTGTGTCTGCTGGGTTGAATGCAAGGACATTTTAAAATGCACAGATTTAAGCTTTTGTTGCATTTCTGAACATTTCCAAAATGTCCTCAAAATGAGATACATTGCCTTTCCCCCTTTGTTATACATAGACAGACAGACAGACAGACTTGACTGCTCCCAAGCTGGGAAATTCAAGAAAGATATTTACCAACTCTAAGTTTGAATTCAGCAGTTCAAACTAACATTAGAAATGATTTCCAAAAGTCATAAAAACCTACATTTCTGGAGAGATTTGCCCTCTTACACGTTTAAATGTTTATTCTTTTTTAACTATACCTGGCAATAAAATGTTTCTGATGTTCTGATTTGCTTGTCGGAGCTCTGCTCTGCAGAACTATTGTAGGAAAGGCGAGTTGAGGAAAGTTTTACAGATCCTCAAAGGTCGTCTCAGCAATCAGCAGTTATGAGCTTCTCAAAACAGCAGCCTCCAAACTGCAACTACAATAACCAAAGCCCCAAAAGCAGGTGAAAGCTACAAGAAGATAGAAAACAGTTTTCCTAATTTCAGAGTATAATAAAGAAAAAAACAAACAAAAAAAATAGGATGATGGAGTTGAGGTTGAGATTTGGAAAAAGCTTTTATGAAATACTGTTAGGAAGGCATGTCAAAGCACCTGTCTGACTGTAAAAGACTATATTGCGGTAATCATGCACTGTCCCAGTGTGCAAGCACACCTGTATTTGTCATTGCAAGCAAGATAGAACAAGACAGGGTTCCTACTCTTTCCCTTGAATCATTTTCCACGACATTTTTAGCTGCAACAGACCAGTTATAATGTCATACACTAATACATTCCTCTGCCCCCTCATTGTCTGGAAGTGTTCTTTTGTAACTTGCATTTACCCAGATTGTTTTGATTTTATTACTCAGACATTTGATATGCAGGTCATGGCTATAATTCATCTCTGAAAAATAATGCTCATGGACCAATACCAGTAACACTTTTCAACATCAAGTCCTAAATTTGGTCTCTAGCCACTAAGTCCTTAACACGGTCTGAAAAGTCGTTAAATCTGGCAAGAAAATCAATTGGAAGCACTGGTTGCAGAACTGCTCGAAACGAAAATCCAGATTTGATTGGCTATTAGTATGATGTTGGACGCTGTGCCTTAATGTTGCCTAGAAGATCAGGTGACAACATAGATGCGCGTAACTTTTAACCCATTTGCATTCTCTCACAGGGCAGGGAAGATGGATAATTTTCCAGGACAACTTAACTATTTCCAGGACATTTGACCTTTCTTTTAAAAAATAATTTTCCATGTGTTTTCCAGGACTGGAAAATTAGTAAATAATTTTCCAGGTTTTCGTGGGAACACGTGGGAACCCTGCAAGACTTTTACAGATAATCCATGTGCATGTATTTTTTTCCCCATTTTGCTTTTCTGTCATTCAAAAATTCTAAAAGGATGTAGTAATTAGTAATAATTGTAAGAATAGTTAAGAAGAAATAGTTAACATTTCTAACTTTTTAGAGACAACAGGTGTGAACGTATGTGCACATCTTCAACTTTTTCAGGGAGTATTACAATTTCAAAGTGCTTGCACATACCTTTTGGGGACAACGTTCAAGTACATAACCTCTTTAAAATATGTGGCTGGTCAAAGTGATTGAAAAAGCTCCCAAGATTAACAGGACTAAAGCGCTTCCCAGAGAGAAGGTTACGCTTAAAGGGCAACAGACAAAAATATCCCCTCAACAATCATTCCCAACCACCAAAGCAGAAGGAATCACACAAACACAGTATTCCTTCGACGACCACTTCACTCACTCTATCCCGGACATCCTTGAATTTAACCGTCCTGCTGCCTGTGGCAACCCCTGTGGTGACAGAAGCAATGACATGTCAGAAAGTGTTTACGTGACTGCACACACTGACTAGGTTTGATTGAAGTGAAGAAGTTAGACATTCCTGGTGCATGGCAACATTCTACAGGGATGGTGTTACAATGCTTGTGAGATCACTTGAATGCCTGATACACTGGAAACACAGAACTATTCAAGGCGTAGCGTTGCTGCCGCAGGCCAGATGCCAAGGACTGGACACCCATAAGACATGAAAGTGATATCTGAATAGTGTGCTGGCGGCCTGTAAATGTCCATTAATAGACCTTATTCATACTTATAAATGGGAAAGTAGCAGTTTTATTGCTTTGAATAAGCCCAGTGCCGTGAAGAAGTTGTCAACCACCAAAAAACACACCAGAACGGAGGGCAGAAAACAGCATTTTCCCAACATCTTAAAATATTTAAACAGCTAGATAACTATGAGTTGAAAGTAGCAGCACTGCATTAACTAATCATTTACAGTCATTTAACCAGTAAAAAAAAAAGTTGGGAGAATGTTTAATCAAAGAGATGAGACAGGGAACAGTGATGAGAGCAAGAAGCAGGAAGCAGGGTTAGTTCACCAAGAGTTTCTCAGTTTTATTGAATGCGTTGTTGTTGTTGGCTCCCTTAGTGTTTCTAAAGAACAGGAAAAAAAAGTATTCCAAAGATAGTCAAATGTCTGTAAACACAAGAATGCCTCCAAGTATTTTAAAATGTTGTTGCACTTCTTTTTTTCTTGATACAATAAAAAGACAAACATAAAACAGGTCAGACAGCTATGACCTGTGACTGAAAACTCAAAAACAGTCACGTTGGCATTGAGTCGGAATACACAGGTGTGGTATTTACATCATGTCTGCTATATAGGGCCCCCTTTGACCACTCTTAAATCAATACACAATGGACACAACATTTAAAACTTCTGCAAGGGCGACTGCCCTTTACAGTTTGGTCACAGTAGCTTCACATCACCCCCTAAACTGGATCTACTTGCAGTACACGCAACTATTGCATCTATCAGGTAAAGTCACATCATCTTTAATCTCTTTCAAACATGTCAGTACACCAACAATGTTTCTACCACTCTGTTACTTCACAGAAGATGGTAAGACTATTGTGTTTCTACACTTTCCCTTTTTCAGAAGTCTTTGGCAGAGGAAATCAAAACCAGAACTTAAAAGAAAGAAAGTTCGACAAAATGAAGAAGTCATCACAGATGATCTGTGGGGTGGGGGGAAAAGGGCACATAGGTGCAGAAAGGACATCAGAGGGATCATGTTGGTACATGCTTGTTTCACAGGGTTGCACCGAACAGTGATCAATTCATTGCAAACGTATTTCATCATGCTTTGATTGAAAACAATATTGAACTTCCTGAATGCTGTCAACACTCATTAGAGACAGAAGCCGATGCTCTTTGACCACACCGCTGCTATAAAAAGATGGTCTACTATCTCACCATAGATAGTTTAGTATGACTGTTCATAGGAAGGTGGAGGTGTGTTTATATACTCCTGATTCACGTGTCAGTAGATAGCAGTGAACGTTACTGGTAGGCGAAGTCGGGCCGTCAATCCTGACCGTCGCAGCATTGCAAGGCTTTCTGCTCTATTTGATCTGCACAACTGGGGGTCTGACAAAAGACTTTTTGATTTTATATTTTCCTCACAGCTCTGTACAATTTCCATTTAGAAGTTTTCAAAAAGGTCATTTGGAGTTCAGTTTTGAATCACCATTAAATGTATACAAAGCAAGCTAAGGCCATTCCAGAGAAACACAACGATTTTTATGACTGCAAACAATGAGTCAGATCAAGAGTGCTCTCAATTATTCCAAGCAATGATTTGGGGTTTAAATGACAATCATTTACAAATATGAACATAAAAACTGCACTGAAGAATGCATTGCACTGGTCCTCTGTATTGATAAATTAAATGAATTAAAAAAGAGGCAAAAACTAAACAAGAACAATATAAAAATCACTTGAAATCAACAAAATTCTAACACTGTATGTGGGAAAAGTGCACAGTTTCTTTTTTCCTTTACATAATGTAACATATATTCTAATATTTAACTCTTTCACACATGCACTCACTGGCTCTCATGTTCATTCACTCACTCATTATTTATCAGAGTGTTTTACAAAGCAGGCAAGGGCCTCTTAAATAGTTTTTTTTGTCACAGTAAAGTACCTGTCACCTCCAATATAGCTTGTCGGTTACACTTTTTCTTTTAGTAATGGAACAAATACCTTTTTAATTCACCACATGCCACAGTACACAGTTTCTAAGCTTCTAAATATGTATATATATTTACATCTCTGGTTAAGAAGAGATGGGTAGAGTTGGATGTTGTGATAGATATCAAGTGTAGAGGGTTAATGCAGAGAAATTCTTCAGAGGCAAGAGCTGGTAGCTAAAATAAACCCACGCCCTCACACTACAGGTTACACCACTTTGAGAATTATCCTGTTAGCAAAACACTGAAAAGCAAATTCATTGTACCATGTACATCTAGCAGTAGCATAAGTGGTGCCAAGAAACAACAAGCAGAGACATAGTGGTGATGCAGGAAAATGAAGGTGATGACTGCATTGTCAGTAGAGTTAAAAAATGTTCCATCAGGGGTCTCCCCATGACAAGCTGTTTACTCTCTTCTCAGACACCCTGTTAAGAAGAAGTTGCCTGTAAGCCCAGATCTACAGACGCAACAGACTTGAGATCAGTGTCTAGGGGCAACTTCCACACAGATACGTTCTCAGTCAGGAGGGATAGATTTGTAAACGGAGGCCGAGCTATCTTCCCAGGTACAGGAGTGATCACTAGCTTTCATCTATGGTGAGGCAGATGAATTCCTGGATGCACTTTCTATACTGTTGCTCAGTGGGGCTGCTGCTGGGGTATTGACCTGGTTGACCCAATGGAGCCTCCGCCTCGCGCATCTCCTCGTTCATTCGTGCCAAACGCAACCTAAAGAAGAGAGAAGGGGAGAGGCAGACGGACATGAGGGATGGGGGAGACGTGTTCAAATATCCAGGGTGACAGAGGGATGAAAGGAAGGACAGCAAGGACAGAAATAGAAGGTGAGGAAAAGAGTTGAGGAATTCCACGTGGGGAGAGGATCAGGAGGTGAGCCACAAAGAGAAGAGGAGGAAAAGGAAGGAGGAAAAACAAAGATGAATCTAATATGTACAGTATGTCATCACACAACTACACATCTTTTTGTCTTTACTTTGAGAACTGCTATTAAGTACATTTATGGATTTTCAGTTAGACTGTAATGAATTTTAAAGGGATGTTAAATACAAGAGATAAAGTATGACTGCAACACAATGGCAATTTTGTAGATGTTTGGAGAGGTTTGTAGCTTGTTCATCAAAACCTATCAGCTATTTTTCCTTTCTTCACAGAGTAAATTGAAAGGGATAATGCATAAATGACAGTAAGTAACATGTTAAGAAACAGAACATCTTACAGGGTGACAATGTCTGCGTTAGCAGCCTGGACAGCGATGCTGAGAGGATCGTGACCCTGCTCATCCACCTCCATCTGCGACGCTCCCCTTTTGAGGAATAGGCACACCTGACTGTACAAAGCAAGACAGATAAACTCAATACAGTCATGAATACAGACAGAAGATGGGGGCAGAAACATTCAGTTTCCATTTACTTATAAGATATCCTGACCTTTTCCAACTAAGTGATACATCCTTCAACAGTCATGTTTGTGGTTCACGCTCTGGAATAAACCACTTAGAGACTAACATGAATAAAACCATAATGGAAAAATCCTCTCAGGAAAAAACACAAATAACAAAAAAAAACATGCCCTGCGTGTACTGTCAACTTGTATTGAAGCAGAAAATTACATCACAAGTCAGGGATGTTTTCTTTCCGTGTCAAAGCTTAGTGATGTCGTTAAAGAATTCCACTCCTGTCAAGGTTTTTGCACACACAGGTTGTGACATGAACATGAGTCAGACACAGTGACTGTAGACGGCTCCCCATTCGTTACTCCAACTTGTTGGCATCTCTTACCCAGTGTGCCCCAGGTAGGTGGCATGGTGCAGAGGACCTCTGCCTCTCATGTCCCTCTGATTCACATCAGCCCCATTCTGTAGCAAAAACTCACAAGCTATCAAAGAGCCCTAAAAAGAGAGGCAGACGCACATCAAACGTTTGTTCCATTTAGCTTAAAGCAACGTGTAAATACTGATTTACATGGCACCACTGGAGCTATATTTGTGGAGGAGTCATGCACTTTGTAACAAAATACAATATGTTTGTGGTGGAGATGCTTCCACCTTGTGATATCTTTTTGGTTACCAATTTAATTATTAACACATTCTCTGAAAGTACTTAACGTGTAGTCAACAAAAACCTTTTCTGCGCATGCTCAAAATAGATATATTTATGATATGTTGTAAAGGGTCATACCCCTATGACTGCCTGAATGAGCGGTGTTTTTCCCTCCTCCTCCTCACTACCAGCATGCACATCAGCGCCATGTGCCAACGCTTCAGCCATGAGTGGCAAGCTGTGGAGGCGGGATGATCGGTGGAGCAGTGCGCCGGGGTGGAGCTCCCGCGGATCCTCTGGGTCTGAAGACACTTCCTGTTCAATCTCCACCTCCCCACTGGATGACTCCTCTGACTCCTCTTCTGCTAAAGAGCAATTGAGCAGGGACAATGGATGTTGATAAAAAAAAAGGAGGAACAGTGTAAATGTATATACTTTAAAACTATAAAAGGCAAATTAATGTTTTATGATTCAACTGGAGGGATAAAAGTAGCGTTCATTATGACTCTATACTTCGTATGATTATGTTATTACTTTGCCAGTTTAATTTGAACTTCTCCTCTGGGGACATATGCAACAGGATGCAATTTATTAACTTTTACTATTTGGCTCCAGCCTTCTCCTTACCTTCCTCTGTTACACTGTTCACCACTGAGCCAAAGACCAGGATGTCTGTGCTGCCGTCAGTACTTCCTCCCAAGCCGCTGTCACTGCTAAGACCTGCAGGGCCAAGTGTCGCCAAGCCACGGACAGGTTAATCATTATACAGGCACAAACTACGCTACCTAATCACATGCCACTAATGACTAATGGCTAAAGGCTAGGATTGGTACAATTCATCAACATTCTTACAAGTGTGCAGAATTCCTTGGAAGTAACTGTGTTGAGGACTTACTGCGCGGCCCGGAGCCAGTGTCGAAGTACGAAAACAGTGAATCCAGCTCATCTGGACAGAAAAGGGAATCCCGACGAAACTTTGCCGCAGCAGCTGCAGAAGATAAAGATTTCAGAATTTGCTTCAGTCGATTTAGTTTCTGCTTGCAGGCTGTGATTTCAACCTCATTCTCCACACTGACCAGCTGAGAGGTTTGCAGGTGAGGCACTGCCAGGTTCATAGCGGTTATATTTCCTGCGGTTCTTGTTTGGGGCCCGAACAGAGCTGTTGTGTCTCCGGCACTTCTTCACCATCCACTGGCGGGACTTCCTCTCACCCTCCGCCAATGCCTCACTGCCACTCAGCTTCTTCAAGAAGCGCTTCTCTACGTATTTAGACTTGATCCAGGCTTCCTTCTCTTGCCTAGAAGGAAAAATTAAAAAAATAATATTGATCTTATTCAGTAAAATGACCTCCTGAGAGACATCACCTGACTAAATAAAGAGAAGGAGAGTGTATTTTGTACACTTAGACATACACAAGGACACTTAAAAGCTCTTGGCAAAAGTATTAAGATGAAAAGTAGAGAAACTTGGCCTCAGTTGGGATAAACCTTCAATGACTTTGACTTAAACATATGATCAAAAAAATCAAACAAAGGAATAAGGAGTCATTTTGCTCTTAAAACTTACCTGGAACTGGATGGCCCAGGTTTTTTTGCTCCTAGTTCCTCACAGGCTCCCTCATAAATCTGATTAATCACAGTGTTCCCCAACTCACACATCAGCTAAGTATAAGATAAGACAAAAAAGGGGACAAATGTAAAAGACTTAAAAGAAAGAATAGATTGTTTTTTTAAAGGAACAAATAAATTGACAGCTGTGTATCAATATACCTTAAGAATAAATAATGTGACAATACTGGGAGAAAAAGCGCCACACAGACAGGATTATCTGTAGGCCAGTGAGTTTGGGAAGGGTTAGGATAACGCACCTTGAGTAATTCTGGCTCCCATGAGTCTAATGTCAGTGAACGCACTTTGGAGAAATGGACACCTAAACTCCTGAATGAGACAAGAAAAAGGAGGTGTAAAGCAAGTGAAGTGTACAACAAGCCTGCCTATCACTAAGCTTTAGTACATTTTTACTTTTCTACCTTTTCTTACTTTTTGCATTTGTGAAGGACAACGTCAGTAGCTTTCACTGTGTCCCTACACTCAAATTAGGACAGAAAACCTTTAAAACACAGCTGAAAACTGCAGTCGTCTTACCTAAACAGCAGTACTAGTGAGCATATAACACTGTATTATATTTACTCTGTGCAAAGCTTTAACCGGTGTGATGATGTCATGGAAGATGTGTCTGATAACATCAAAATTATGTTTTAATACAGAAGGTTCCTGATGTCAGTGGAAAAACGTGAAGGAAGTAGATACAGGAAACACGGACGACATCCTCAATGAGAACGTCCCTCCTCAGACTAGTTTTTTCAACAGACAGCATCACCAACAGGCAAAACTAGTTCTGGTTTATGGATGCTGTTACCTGTGGATCCCTGAGCACTCAATGCAGAGCAGTACTCCAAGGTTGATCGAGGCCCAGCAGGGAGCCGTTTGGCCACAGTCGCTACACAGTTCATTGCCAGGCAGACTCTGTACCCGCTGGAGGAGACTCTCTCCCCCTCCCCGAACTCCCTTGTCAGCTCTCTCCCCCCTCTCCCTTGGCTCACTGGCAGAGTCAATGCTACTGGTGGAGGGTGAGGCAGTCCGGTCCAAACGCTGAGAGTGAGGAAGGGAAAGGATACAGGTCACGATTTGTAATTAAGAAATAAAAAGGCATTTCATGCGATACAGTATCACATGACTGTTGCATGCCACATGTGGTTTCCACACCTCAATGTAATAGTTGTCCGCGATGTCTTTGTAGGCGGAAGCGATGCTCGCCTGGACTGCTTGGATCCAAGCCTGCCGCAGCTTCTCAGACTCAGCTTGCAGCATGCAGCTTCTGTAGACGAAAAGGATGATGCACTCTGTTTGTTTGTAATCTTTCAGCTGGTGTTAGTTCAAAATTACACAGCCGAGCATGTCAGATCAATGCGAGTGAAAATCTGAAAAAAATATAATAAAGAAATACAAAAGAAAAAAACCTTTATATGTACATAAAGGATGAACATATGTACATATATAGACATATATAGATATGTCTATATATGTACATATGTTCATCCTTTATTCTGACAGGACAAACATGCACACTGAAACATACTCACTTAGTGGGTGAAACCACCTCAAAGCAGAACCTCCTTTCATTATCTTCACATGGTTTGACTGAGCACAACCTCAGATCCTCAACCACAACTGTCAAAGAATCCTGCCAGAGGGGAATCAGAGACGTCAGCAGTTACTACAGCATCCATGTAGAGTATGTTTGTGAGCAAATTAACTCAAACTAAAGACAAGTGAGAGCACAAACCCTCTCTTTCCTACCAACATCCATGAGAACTTCTGCATGACTAAGCAACCAGCTTCTAGTTTACGATTACTGGTGTAATTATGGTAAAAGAACAAAAACATCTTCTGAAGAAAAAAGATAAAAGAATAATATCTCATTTTGAAAAATCAGCTTGTACCTTGAGTTTCTTTTGGTAGACCAGCTGGCTGTTTTGGATTGAAAACCAGCGCCTAAAGGAAGGAAAGAGTGTGATATCATACTTTTACTATGAAAGTAAAGAGATCTTTCAACTCTCTGAACACTGGGGTCAACCCCACCAGAGGAGAAGTTGCCATCATTTACAGATTTAATCAACTGTTACATTGGCACCTATGACACTAGACTCGAGGCCATCTTGGCTTAAAGAATGAGGTAATAAGCAAACAATTAAATAAACAAATAAATATCCTGTTATCAGAGCAGCTCTTTTTTTCCTATCAAAACTTTCATTTTGATTGTTTAAAAAGGAAACATGCATCATTCTTCAGCTGTAACTTGATTCCACACTCTATTATGCCCTTTTTTTTTTTTACTTCACCTGTTCCAGGTCTTGAAAGCATTGCTGGCTCTCTTGAACAGGTAGCCCTCCATGACAACACCATTTGGTGCATCCACGTTGAATTCCAGTTTTGGATCATCGTATGAAAAGTCCTGTTGGGAGAGCATTTGACCAAAATGTCAGGAGCAAGCCCCATTTCCACTGTTGTTGTCTTGTTTTCAGAGAGAGGCTAATGGACTGGTGATCCCACAGTAAAAGCTCACTGCTAATCCCTTTCAGAAGAGAACAGATGTTCTCTTCTGAAAGGGATCGGATAACATATAAAGTTCATGCCAGCAACTCCTATAACCTGTCAAGTAAAACTTTGTTTTTCCAAAGTCTTATCTGTCTTTCAGAAGAAATGCTTTGATGCTGAATGCCACCTGCTCAGTATAGTGTAAAACACTAAAATGCGGAATTAAACCAGTGCCAGAGGTGAGGTTTCACCATTGTTACGACTGGGGTAAGGTGAGCATATGGCAAGCTGCACACATAGGCAGACAACTACATACACACACACACACAGATCTTTTAACTGCACGATGTACACTAATGTCATTGTATACCTTTGTTGCCCTTTGATGTTGTTAAAAGCATTAAAGGGCTTTTCATTGATTTTCCAGGATGCAAAAGGAATCACCAATTGATTATTCTAATGGTAAATAGACTGCAATTTATCACACTTTTCAAGTCTTAGAAATCACTCAACACACATTTACACCTCCACACCACTTTCTCACACAGAAATATCCATAGGATGATTTTTTTTTATTTTTTTATTTTATGCATAAAGTTGTTTTTTGTATAACAGAGACAACAACAAAATGACACATTGGGGACCAGTTAGGATTCTGTGATGAGACCGAGAGAGATACAGAAAAATGAGCCTTTAATCATCATTAACTACACATTAAAAGATGGAAAGATGACATAAAAGACAAATGCATGTTTAAATCTGCCATATTTTCTAGCCTACATTAATGGGATAATGACATATAAAGGGTATTAACTTGGCAGCAGGACAACAGAGGCTTATCTTTTTACTGGCTTTAAGGAAAGAAAGTCAACAGAAGACTCCTTAAACAAAACAAGATTCCCAGCTCTGATGGCATCTAGTACACCCACACTTCAACTTCATCCTAATTTTCCCACAATGCTGCACAGAACAGAAGAGACTCACCAGGACGTAGTCCAGTCTGTCAAACCACTTCATCTTCACCGCACATAAATAGAACAACATTTCCCAATTTCGACCACAAAATACTAAAAAGGCTTCACAGTAAATGAGGAAACAGATGCTTTTAAAATATTCCACAGGACTCGGACACGTCGGACACGCGAGTCCAGAAGAGGGACTGTCAACAACAGCAGCAGCTCGCGCCGTTCCTTCACTTGGCTGCGCTCCGCCGCGTGGACGTCGCGCGAGCGCTCATTACCATACAGCTGTCACGCCCGTGCCCCCCTGACCCCGTCGAAGCGGCTGGAAATCAAACTTTCCTTTTTACTTCAAGGCCATTCTCACCCCGCACTGCGATTTAAAGCTCCCTTATAACCCCCGCAACAATCCCGAGGCCCGCGACTTTCTGGGGCGAGTCAGTTTTCCATCTGCCCGCAGCTCTGAAAACTGTTCCTGCTTAATCAAGCTGACATTATGGCTCCCCGACCACCAAAAGCTCTGTTTTCTTCCCACTTTAAATCAGCCTGGACCACGCAAGAATGCATGCCAACTGCATGCAAGAATACAACTAATGTATTTGGCACGAATGGTTATTTTGGCCAAAACGATGATACATCATTCAGAATGCTGGAACACACGTCTCTTAAATATCACATCATCTATTTCATCTGTAAATGTCTATGGTTTCATAGAAAAAGTGAAATTTTGTCATAAAATCTTTATCACTAAGACTTTTGTTTTAAAAACAATTTGTAAAATCACAAATTTAAAAGAATGTTGACCTTTTTTGTTAAAAAAAAGAGCAAATTTTGATGTAAAATGACTAATTTCCCTCCTCAACAACCAAGACATTTTACCATACAATCACAAATGTCACAAATGATAATTTTTTAACAATTTTGTTGTTGTTGTTGAAAAACACTTTTATTCTGCAATATCATAATGGCTGCAAAAAAAAAAAAAATCACAAATTTCTGTTATAAAAGGTTAATTTCACGAATCTCACAAGTTTTGACAAAAGTTAGGAACTTTTCGTGGTAAAAACCTTTGCATACATTTGCTAAATCTTGACTTTTTTTAAATTTTTTTTTTTACATAAAATAGCTGCACAACAGTCTCCTGGCTGTTCTCACTTTATTATTACTCCACGTTTTGATGTCAGTACCGATGAAATTTCCACAAAAATGTTCTAATTATAATTGTTTTTGCATGCTCTCACAATCAATATAAACTTAAAATAGCAGCAGGATTTGGCCCACGGACCTTGAGTTTGACATGTGTGATCTAAATGTTGCAATGGTTGAGCTTTTGCCTTTTTGGCCAATTCAAGTCATTCATTCTTCTTCTATACTTTAGAAACAGTTGTTTATGTATTCATTTGGATATTATTTGAAGGCAAGTTCAATATGACTGTGAGGATAAGTGTGTCATGCCAGAAGTCAGACGGGGTCACAGTGAGACCCAAATAGTGTCATGTATCAGGACAAAATCAATAAACCTGGACTATCTGAGCCGTATGTGGTATTATAAGCAACTAAATATGTGAGCACATGCAGATTCAGTTCAGTTATCAGAAATTTAGTGTGCTTGACTTAGTATGTACGTAGCTGCAACAATTTTTTTTTTCATTTAATTATTTTTTTCTTTCTGTTCACGTCACTCTGACTTATTTAAAGGTTGTAACAATGGAGGAGGAGAGAACCCAGGAAACAGCTCCCCTGAGAGCCACAATGAAGTCTTGGTTGACAAAGGAGACTGATGTGAAAGAACAGAAACAGGAGAAAGGAAGTGATCTCTGGACTGAGCTCGGAGACAACCGAAGGAACTGACTGGTGTGACAATGTTTTTCTCCAACTAAATGTACAGAAAACTAAGGACAGGAGCATTGATTTTACACATAAACCCCATAACGCCAATCACAAAAACATGAAAGGCCAGACAGTGGCTGCTGGCGATAATTACAAATATCTTGGGACTATTCACTCAGAGAACCTGCACAGAAAAAGGCCAGCAACGACCGTCCTGAGGAAACTTTACAAGTTTCAGATTGATAAGTCCCTGATGAATTTATTTCATAGATCATATATGAATCTGCACTGACCTTTTCTCTCCTTTGCTGGTTTGGAAACCTTAACACCAGGTCAAAAAAGAAGCTCAACGTAGACAAGCAGTATGAATTTGGGAGTTCAGCAGTGCACACTAACAGATCTGTTCAATAGGCAGATAATCAGGGAGGCTAATGCCATCCAGTCTGACAGCTCTCAACCTGCACTCTGAGTTCCACTTTTTGCCTTCTGGCTCCTGGCTCAGATTTCCTTACATAAAATGTCAGAGGTAGAAGTACACCTTTGACCCTACAGTCCTTCCTTTCTGAAGGAAGGACTGTATGTATATAGGAACTCATATATAGAGTTATAAAGAGTAATGAGTGTGGAACGTTTTTCAAAGAGGAAATCACAGTGAAACACAGCATTTCACACAAACAATTATGATTCCAACTGTTAAAAGATTTTTACAGAATTACCACTAAACTGGCCTGGTATTTAACCCTGTTTCTCCAGTCAGTCACGAGAGTTGGTGGAAAATCAAGCTCCATGTACAATGAAATTCTTGTGAAATGATTTAAACAGAGATGCCTCAGGCATGTCTACACAAACCCTTCTCTTTCTCTTTCACTCAGCATCTTTAACTCTTGTTTTGTCTACCTGTCCCATCTTTGTCTTCTTTTTTCAACCCCCCCCATGCCATCTGTTGACTTCGGCTGGTGCTGGCACTGGGCTGGAGGAGGGAGTGGATTGAGGTTGGCATCACACAGTCACATCTCTCCAATTGAGACCTACTGACCCTTCTGAGCCCATGAAAGGCAATCTATAATCTAAACCATGCCAACTATGCTCAGAACTTCCTCTGAATGTTTTTATTTAGTGAGATAAGAAAACATTTCTAACAACAGTAGAAACAATAGAAAGACAGAAAAGAGGTATTTATGATGATAGCACTGGTATGAGATTGCCTTTGTGAACACCTGCAACTGAGGAATGGCTAAAAATAAAGGCAGTCTGCAACAAAAGACCACAGATAAAACGAGAAACAAAGAACAGCCATGAAGCAGATGGAGATGATTCAAGAAAAATGCCACACGAGGGGGGACTCAATGATTTTAAGTGAGGCAGGCAGACATACCTGACCTTATACCATTGTCAAACACCCAAACCAAAACATCAAACAACTGAAGTGAAGCTAGCTCTCACACAAAAGAAAGCAATTTGACGATATACACCCCTCCCCTACTCATGCTCAAACCTGTCAAGCAACAAATGACCTAATCCTAACCCACAAGCGCTTAAATCAACATCACTCACCCTCTTTTAATGAATATTATGACCTACTTTCGATAGGAGCGGATGGGCAGATATGAACTAGTAATTAAAGGATGCACAACTTCAGAACAATGAGCGCCGTTACGGGAGGAGTTCTGCATTACCAGGCAACAAAAACTGCTCAGCACAGAAGACAAGTCTGAGGTTTGATGTTCCCAGATGTTACATCTCGACATGGTTCCCTTGAACCCACATTTAATGTGACACACCACTCAGATTTTCCCTTTCTCTCACACCACCACACATACTCGGAATAAATGTTATAGGTCAGATAAAACAAAAGAAACTCACCTGCATCAGAGTCTGGACGAGGTCGAAAAGGGTCAAACACGGTGAGTGGAGAGAGAGAGAGAGAGAAATATATCAACAAAGAATGCATTGTTTGAATAATAAAAAGTCGGGCAATAAACAATAAGTAATATGTCTTAACAATTTTAACTATATAACTAATGGGTGCATTTTAGTTAAAAGAGCTTTTTAACACAGTACTTCTAGTTCTTTCTCAATAAAACATCAGTTCAACTTTCAGCTTTTATTCTTTTAACTTTTTCTTCCATAAATAAGTTGAAGCAGCAAAATGAAGTAAGAGGAAGTGTTTTGAGACACAGTGCAGAGTATTTGGCATGCCAGGCTGAAAAACAGATGCATGTCAGTGCATTTGTGACACGTATGTTCACAAATGCAGAGAGAGTTTCTGATTTTTATTCATTTTATTTTTTTTTAAAAGATATTTCCTTGCCTCAGTTTTTAATGGAGTCTGTCAAGCTATTAGAAAATTGTAAAGGTGTTTGGAAAAAATTCTTGCTTTGCAGCTTTGAGAATGGCAAACAGCATCTGGTTTTAACAGTTATCATATGAAGATAAACATGATAGCAGCTCTGACATGCACACAAAGGGGAGTCTGCGCTTGGACTGAGCTTAGCAGATGAAGTAAACAGAGTACTGTCCAACAGCCTCTGACATCTTTAGATTAACTTGAATTTAAATAAGGTTGAGCACTTTTGGAGCCAAAATAGTCTTTTATGCATGTGCATTTTCCTTCCATAATGTGTAAAATGGTCCAGAACATAAAATATGTTATTTTCACAATCATGACTCGGAAACTGTGACATAACAACAATTTCCAAAATGATTACAAGTATGTGAAATACCTATGTCTTATAACAGGGCAGGTTTATTATACCACCCCTCAAAAAAAAACAAAAAAACCCACTAATCTTCATCAGTATTTTGTGGACAGTCATGCACCTGATCCAAGCCAACATTTTCTAACATTTTTACTCTTGTTAGCTTATAGTGAATTTTTGTCATAAAACTTTAATTTCGCTAAATTCACAATCTTTATCATATAATTGAGACTTCTTTCCTGAAATTATTTTTTTTTACTTGTAAAAATCGCAAATTAAAAAAAAAAGACTTTTTTCAAGTTTTGGTAAACTTTTTGCACCATTTTGACATAAAATTGCAAATTTTATTTCAAATTGATCCTAAACTGATAAATTTTTGTTATAGAATAATAGCACATTTTACAAAGATCACAAATTTTGACAAAAATGAGAAACTTTTTTGTTTTAAAATCTTTTGCACACGTTCACTAAATCGTGACGTCTTGACCAGCTGCTCAGTGGTCTCCAGGCTGCTCTCCAGTGTCTGATATCAGTACCAAATCTAACAGACTGTTGCACTGAAAGCTTGTCTTTGCACACTCTTGTGGGCCAGATAAACTGATCCAACAGGCTGGATTTGGCCCGAGGGCCTAACGTTTGATACGTTGGTGAAACAGCAGATAATCTTTCCCAATAAGTGTATAACTGGATGATTCACGATTAAAAAAAAGAAAAATGTAAAATGCACAGGTTTCTGCGACTGTTTTTGTTTTCCTAACTGGTGACAGGATTATGTGGAAAGAGTTTTCTTTTAAGAAGAAAGAGGAAAGGGGCGGGGCTGTGTTGCCGTCTCACTCTCTGTTGGATGAGGGCATGTTTGTGCTCCAGCTCTCTCTTCTCCATGGCTGAGTCGATAACCAGCTGGTCCAGCTGTGAACAACAGGAGAGAAGGCTTTAAAGTATAATCAGTGACAGTGTAAAGCGACACAAGCAGACCCACTGACTGGTCACAACCCATGGTCACCGCTCACAACCCTGCTAACAGTCAATGAGGCAGCTCGAACAATGTAACGTCTGATGTTTGCCAAAAAGAAATGCTACTCATAAAGAAGAAATAAGAATTTTCAGATTACCTGTGCAGCCAGTTTTTTCATATAAGGGTCAATCTCATCCAAGATGTGGAATCCTTGTTGAAACAATGTATACTGGGCTCGCATGAAGGACAGCATCTGCAGCAGACGTGGAAAGAAAACAAAATGGGATGCAACCATGCAGCCACTGGACGTTCTCAGGGATTTGTCCTAAGATGACCTGTTATCTTAATTCTCATTTTATAAATAAATTAAATAGAATGGAACTGATTTAAATTGACAGATGATCTGTGATCACAAAAACGCAAAATACACGATATGAGACCTTTCATTACGCAGGTGTCAAACATTCAAGGATGTAAAAACCTTTTATAAGAGCGAGGAAGAACAACAAATATTAAAATATATTTTATTATATATTTTATGTTTTGGATTTGTTACTTTTTTTTTTTTTTAAGATTAGCCTTTCCTAAACATCAAAGTTCTTGATGAGAGACAGGAGTGAACAAGTTAATTTGAGTTACTCACTGCGTCCAAGATTTCAAACTTTTTCTTGGCCTGAAGCACGTTAATCTGCCAGAAACGAAGAAGAACATCGGTTTTAGAGTTTAGGTTTGAAGTCTGACATTGATGTTTTACTGATAAATAAAAGACATTGTCGGGTGCACCACTCAGGAAAAGCATAAACAGATGTAGTCAGCAGCTGCAGAGCAGGAGGGCCACCTACTGGGGAACACTGGAAACATAATCTGGCAGTTTGTGCATGAGTCTCACCTGCAGCACATAGTCCAGTGCCAGATGCCTGAAGGCCTTACGGCTGAGGATGAGAGCCTGAGTGGCCTCCTCCGCCTCGTGCACCTTATTCCTGGGCGCCTGTGCGTTCTTCACTTGAGCCAGCTCCATGTCCTCGCGCACTCGGTCAAACTGCTTCTTGGTGTCCTTGAACTTGCGTATGTCCCTGGTGGAAGAGACACGGAACAAAGAGCAAGAGATCATTTATACACTGTGCCACTTAGTGTTCGGATCTTTGTTTGACTTTTTTTTTTCTTTTTTCTAAATATAGAGATTTCATTCAGAATAAAATGGCTCTACAAGCAAAAATCTGTATTTACTGTGACTTCCCTCAGAACCAATCACAGATCAGGAGGCTGTCCCATACACATTTGCAATGATATTAATTAGGAATTAAATCTATTCTGGTTTAAGAGAGCCACATTCCTGATTTTTTTCTGCTCATAAAGGAAACTTTATGTGGATGTCATTTAAAACAACATGACTATATATTGGATATACAGTATATTTTCATCAAACTTCAACAGACGTCACATCTGTCTGCAGCTGAGGCGGCGGGAGGGAGCTTCTTAGTTAACTTTGATGAGATACTTACTCTTTGATGAAGGTATGAAGCTGCTGTTTGATCGACCTCTGAGCCTGGTCAAACAAGATCTATATGCAGAGGAGGAAAGAGGAGTGAAAACACCAGCATGTTAAAGGATCCGGAGCAGACAGCAGCTCAAGACTCTTGACTCTTGCTGCGACGTCAATATGTAGTAGCTCCACCTCACCACAAGATGGCAATGTGGACCCTTTCCCAGTAACACAGGCAGAGTAGACAGATGTAGACCATCCAGACACACAAATTCACACGCAGCTGCTGCCTCGCCAGATTTTGGGCCCCATAGGATCGCACTCTTCTTTTCCTGTTAACTACAGCCTTTCCACCCCTCCTTCCCTTCACTTTCCTGTCCAGCAGCTCTCCCGCCATTTTTTTGTGGACCATGTGCAACTTTTCCCTCTATATGGAAAAGGATTCAAATTTTCAATTATTTTATTTATTTATTTATGTAGCATGTACTGAACACATATCAGACAAAGAACACACACCAGATCTTCCAGGTGTGTTAATATCTTTGGACCTGAGAATCTGATCAGTGGCTACACATGCATGTGTCCTGTTGAAGCCACTTAAATGACTGCATACACACTCAACCACACACACACACACACACACACACACACACACACACACACACACACACACACACACACACACACACGCACACACAC
>JBAMYA010000020.1:15063631-15094623 GCA_037176975.1 Arrhamphus sclerolepis | reverse complement strand
GAGGACTAACGGTGATATATATATGTATATATATATATATATATATATGTATATACACCCAAATATATATATTAATATTTTTGCTTATATAAATCTGATAACCTAACGTTTTCAGTGCGTACATATGATGATGTCTTGAGGCTCCATCCATGTATCCATGCCTACATTTCTGGCAGTTTGCCCTGAAATCTGGCAGCCACAGATGCGTTCCAAATATTACACACTGGCTGGTCCTGCTGGTTTGTCTCATGTGGGATTTAATGACTTCCTGGGGAGTGAACTTTCCACAGAGCAGTCTTAACTTACATCTTTGGGACTTAACCTCTGTGCACCTGAAACAAGATACAACTTCCATTATATACCAAATAAAAAAACATGTTGCATTAATTGGAGAGTTTTTAAAGTCTACAGTTCAGTCAAGACAAAGCGTAAAAACACGTCACAATGAGAAAATGCACTGTAATTCTTGGATTTAAAAGAAAAAAAAAAGCATGCTGAAAATAAGATGCAGCCAATTTACTTAATAGTTGTGATTCAAGCTTCGACAGGCCTTGGCAGGCTTTTCATAAAACCCTTTCCAAAACACTGACCTCAGTACAGCTGACTGCCTGCAGCAATATTATATAAAACGAACCTTTAGGAAGCACGACTGACGTGACACGGTTCAGTTAGTGCCACAGTTGTCAGTCACGCACTACTGCAATTCAGTTGTTTGGTCATTTAAAAATAATAAATAATGATAAAGTTGTCTGGTGTCCAAGATGTGAGTTAACACACCCGAGTGCAAAGTCAACCACTAATGTTGGAACTTCTTTTTATTTTAAACCATACGTGCTGCTCATGGTCATGCACTGTTGTCCATAAAGCTGGAACATTTTTATTTTCAGACATGCCATCTGTCAAAGAATAAATCACATCTCCATCATCATTTCATGAGAAAAGGTTAAAAAAAAAAAAAAAGGAAGAAGAGGAAGTTATTTCAACTTTATGGGCAACAGTGATAGTTTTCGACTACTTGCTAACTACCATTTGGTTACCAGTCATTTTAGCAATCATATGATATGTGATTGTTCGGCAATAATTGTTCAACCTGTTGTGGATTTGACTTGCTCCTTTCTTACTTTCTAGCTTGAAGGTTTGACAACTGCAGTTAAAGTTTATCTGTGTTGTTTCACATACAGCTGGAAATGGGCAACACCTTGTGCATTGAGCTGTAACAGCGTAAAACTACGTACAGTTGTAAACCTTTTCTAAATACAATGAGAAAATCCTTATACTTCCAGATTGCAAGTTAAACTGGAGAAAAACCAAGATACTGATAAATTTGGTGTGCAGGAGCAACATTACTTATCTTAACGTTCTTTGGGTGAAGCATATGTGTCAAACGTATATTGCCATATTAGTCATTTATGGGGTCTGGAGTACAGGAAAGGATCAGTTGTCCTCATCAAAGGTCTGTGTGCGCTTCCAAAATTATTTGAAAATTCAAAAATAATCAGGGCAAACTGCCCAGCAGCTTAAGCATCTCTCTGTGGAGGATGACATCAATACAAGTATGACGGGCACGAGGACAGGTCTTAAAATAATCCAAGCTAGGCAGGTTAAAGGTTAGACTGAGACTGACAGGGTGGATAAAATGAAAAAAAAGGCAATCACACTTGGAACAACGAGGTTCTAACAAGCGCAGATATGCAGTATGCTGGAGGTTTACGTGTCCTCTGAACTGCAGGCAGGCACGAAATGTGCCAAACCAATTTGCGTAACTCTATATCCTCCACTCTGTAGAAAGGGAAATTACATTTAGGTTCCGACTGTGTGAGCTTTAATAGGTTGTGTAGGCTTTCCTCTTGATTTAATCAGTGTGGTTATTGATAATCCTATTTCATATATGGCTCTCACACTAAGTCCCTCCGTAGCACGTGCAGCTGAGTGGCAGAAAATCTTCTGCGTCGTGGATTCGGAGGACGTTCCCACGTGCTGAAACGGTGTTCTCACATGAACACGTTGAGCTACTGTGCTCCTGGCACACTGGCATACATGTCGACCAGAAGGTTAACGCACGTGACACAAATGCAAACCAGATAAGAGCAATGACAGCTTACCCTGCAGACTCGGCCACATAGTCGTGTCAGTCGCCTCAGATTTGGCTTCTTTAACTGTCTTGGAATTTACCAGTACACAGTCAGATCCCATATTGTGGTAAATATTCAGTACGCTGTGAAGCAAATACACTGTGAGCAAAGATGATTCAAGATCTCTCACATTAGAGAGCAAAGAAGCAATCATGATCCGTGCACATTACGATTTAAAGCGAGGTTTAATTCTGGGGATGTCTGCATAGGCCTTCAGCTCAAAGCCTTATTGGCTCCCACTAACAACACCCTCTTCTTCTGCGTCCTGTCATTTGAACTGCTTTACGCCACATTCCTCAAATTTAGCATAGCCAGCTCACTGTTTTGTGGTATCTATGTGTCAAATCAAAGCATCCTGCAGTGTTGCACTCAAGTGTTCAACGAGGGGCTACAACCAGTCCACAGGCAATGCAGTGGTCAATATCACCACCAAAATGACACTTAAATCAGCAGGTCCCACAGCAGACCTCCAGAAGTCCTCCACCGTGGTTGACAAGCCTTGGCGAAGCTCCAGGGAACTTGAAGGCTGCTGTGTTTTAGCGTCAGCTGGAGGCTCCCACTCAATCAATTTGCATTGTCTTTCTGAGACGCTTGTAGTTTAAAATTTAAAAAATTCAATGGGTGGTAAAATCTACTGTATCCTTTAAGGGTAAATATACACCAAGGTGAAATAAGCGAAAAGTACGACTGTTCATCTTGGCTTTATTATTTTCATCGCTTAAATCCATCATTATTCTAGATGATATGCTGGTGTGAACTATAGTTTTATACGTTAAACACAGAATACATACATGTCAGCATGGCAGAAAAACTGCACAGATTCAAAGGTCATGAATGTCTCTTTGTTCGTTTGATTCTCCAAAGGCATCAGTCTTACATAGATGCATCCTCTGTATGCATGTGAGGAACTACGTCAGGCGTTATTGTGCAACCTTTGCATACCGTCAAAGGAAAACAGACTGCACGTTTTTTACAAATTGAGGGCCAGTTTCATGTGACTGCCAATCACTAAATACTGAGGGCAGTTCTGCAGCTGAGAGATTTAGAAACGAGACCACGATCAAGATACTCAAGCAGAGCAATCTGGTTAAAGAATATGAAAAAGTCATTTTAAAGGGAATGGAGAGCATCCATATAAAAGGGTTAGAGGATAGTGGGTACCAGCCAGGAAGGCTGTTTTAGTTCTGTCTAAGCACATCTGTGCATGGATGCATTAAGGGAAGTGGCTGGTAGTGAGTATCATGGCATTAGCAATTTAATGTGAGTGGTCTGGAGTCATTTTCTACTGAGCAAATTATGTTGCAGAGACGATCTGTTCGTGTTGATATGTGAAGACAGAAGTATTATATACCAATCAAAATCTCATGGCCACACAGTTCACATCTGGGTTGCCATAGATGTGACTGGACTGGGCCATTTCCACAGGAACATCTCATTGACAAACATGAAGTTCAACTGTGTTGGCCTAATTTGATGAAAGGTAATCTTCTTAAGCATTTTAAAGCATTTTCACATCTTTTTCACATTGATTTGTAACATTCAAGGACATCCTTTGTCACTGCATTTTACTCCAAGTAACATGACCATGCTGCCTGGCTGGCAACCAAACGCTACACATCACCCAGCAGCTGTTTGTGAGTGTTTTAGTCTCTCTCTCTCTCTCTCAATCCCTGATGGAGATGAGTGACCAGGTAGCTCTCTCACCTGTCAAAAACCACTGGTTGCTCTCGGCAACAACAGAGCTGTTAGAAGAGCCAGCAGGATGCATATTTACACATTTCACAGGCAGCTGACAGACAGAAGTTCATTATCACAGAAAGCAGAAGCAAAGCAGTGATGTGTGCAAAAGGAGGATTTGAGGTGATGATGATGATGATGATGATGCAACAGGGAATAAATATCCAGCCAATTAAAAGAAACCAGGGCGCCAGACAGATATATATATAAAGAATGAATAGCACTTTAATCTGCTAATAAATAGAGATGTGCAAAAAAAGAAATGTAAGGGCAACCAAAAAATGTTTGATCTCAAAACTGAGGAGTTATATAAACTGGATATATTGAACCTTCATCTTTTAGCTCACTCTGAAATAAAAGCTCTATTTTCTGAAACCCAGTTATTCAGTTTTCATTGGTTATCATTATGAAACAACTAATGATTTATGGTTTATCTTAATATATTTATTTTAACTGATGCAGTCATTCTTCATTGTTTCAATTTGATTCAGATACTGTAAAACAATTTAATAAAGAAGGGTTCCAGTTTTTTCTGTCTTTCAGTTACTTCAGAAAAGAAAAGAATAGCCTACATAATGCTGTTATAAAAAGTGGGACACGCAAAAGATTTATTTCATCTTCTCAATTCTGTCTGCTTGTCTTTCTCACCCTGTCACTGATGGACTCAGTAAACCTGCTGCTGTATGCGCTACATGGGTAGGATAGAAAACGCTAGAGGACAGACAGACACACAGACAGACAGACAGGTGCAGTTCAGTCTGTGGATCTGTAAACGCTCAGCTGTACACACGACAAACTAAACCACCCACTGCTGGAGTCGGAAGCTGCTGCTCCACATTCAGACACATCGCCACAACCACAGTTTCTTAGAATAACCACAGTTTTACTGCCATATATTCAAATACATGAATTAATTATCTGTTAGTGGGGATTTAGAAAGCAAGTTTATGTAGAAACAAACTCTCTCCCCAGATTGCTTGTTGAACTCGTTACAATGGAAACAGAGAAAAAAGTCATTGTTGCAATGAAATGGGTCTTTTTTCAGTGATACTCGGCGTTATGTGTCTTTTGCAGTACCCACTCTCCTCTTTCATTCTTAAATTTTCTGCCCTCCTTTCTCAACGCTCGCAGTCATCTCGGCTAACAGTAGCTGTTGCTAGGCAACAGCTTACACCCACCCGTATGCATATTAATACTTATATCACAGCAGTACAGTCAATGAAACATATAAATAGCTGTAAAATGATGAGGCAGTACATGAAAATGCCATTATTTAATGGGATTTTCGTGAGCTGTTTGGTTAGGCCTCATAAAAAGTACTCTGGTTACATGTGGAACAGTGAGGGAAAACAAAAAAAAAAGTCTGGATCAATCAAATGCAATCGTGGATGTCAGAAGACCAACATCAAACCTCACTGTGTGATTTTTAATGAAACAAAAACGACAGTCACATCACTGGAGAGGAATTTTGGCCGACTCTTCAGTTCACTGAGGTTTGTGGGAATTCATTCATGCACAGCTCACTTACGGCCCCTCAACACTGTTTCAGTTTGGTTTAGTTCTCAACACTGGGCCATGTGAACACCTTTAATCATTTCCGCTTTATCTTTACTAACCATTTTGTGATCATTGTCCGATTGCATCATCCCTTTTCAGCCAGTATGGACAGATGGCCTTACGTTTGCAACAGAGAAGCAACTGAGAGGATAGATGTTGTCCTGGCAACTCTACCAGACACACCGCCATTGTTCATTATCTTTCTAATGTTCTATAAATTACTAATTTAGAATATTAATTGAGGCTTGTAGAGTCTGAGATGTAGATATTCTGTTTTTAAAACAACAACAACGAATTTTGTTAAAATTGCATAGTTTAAAGCAACACCACGTAAGATTATGCTCACTCACCTCCGGTTGAGGAGCCCATCTTTCGCAGTCCTCATACATGTTAGCAGATGTTTTAATTTGATTGTTTTCCTTTCTCACTGCAGAGCAATTGACTCCAGTTTGTTTGTAAATGGTTTATAAGCATCCCCAAACTGGTACGAACTTACAATTACTTCTCTAAGTTCATTGCTTATGCCTTCCCTCATTGGCATTATGTTACACGCCAAACTGCAAAAAGGTGGATACACTTGCTGCAGATCAGTTAATAAAGCTCTTTTGATTAGCAACACCTGGCAGCTACTTCTCCTAAATGTCAAAGATCATAATACTTCTTTTTTGTACACTTCTTTATTTGTGTTTACTGGTAGAAAGAATGACCTAGTATAATACGTCATGTCTTACTGTTTATCAGAGATCGTATTTAGTGAGTTTAGTGGCATAGTAAGACAAAAGGTCTTTTTTTATACTCATGTACATAAGAACCTAGATTTAGAAGAGCGTGTACTTTGTTTTTCACACAAATCTGTGTGCAGCCCTCTGGTAATGAGCAGTTCCTAGAAGTGCTTATCAAAACGTCATATCTTGTCAAATGATTTTAGCTTATAATAAAGACTTTGAAAATAACTTATCACAGAGACGTAGTCTTGTCCACGGGAACCAAATGACTACAGAAGCAGGACAAACTCTTGTAAAGACTGTGGGAAATCTGACTATAACCATTTGATGACAACAAATAAAAGGCGCAGTGTGCAGCCGTCCTCGTTTACTTTATTAAGAACGATTGCAGTCGGTGGTCACTGAATAAGAGACAGGACACAAAAGAGTTTAGAATAAATTAAAATGGAACAAGAGACTGAACAAAACGATGTGTTTTATGAACACACACACACACACATGCCTAACATTTTCTTTCATATTCTACCAGTCATGTAAACACAAGTACATCACCAGTACGAGTTAAGACCTGCAGTATGAGGGTGTGTGAACTCTTTTCGCTCTATCAGCGGGGAGATAGACTGGTTCTCTATTATTCAAACTTCTGTTTCTTCAATAATGGCAGAATAGGGAGGAGGTGGCGGGGACAAGGAAGCACGATGCAGTTAAGTACCACAGACAATGTGGTTGATTTTATTTGCCTTTCCAGCTACGATTTTAGGAACACAGTTTTGTTTTTTTGTTTGTTTGTTGTCGTTGTTGTTTTTAATTAAAGATTTGTAAGATATGGATGGTTAAAACTGTGAAAAGAGCATCTTGGACATTTAAACCTCGCAGCCAGATGGACACCCCCGATGGTCCGCATTGCTTAACCTGTCTGGCTTCACCTTCACAGGTTTTATAAGTGTGGTTTTGTCACATAAATGTGTCCTTTGGACAGCTGTCCGTAATTCAGTCCATACATGGACATATTACACTGATGTAACCTAAAGTTTTATCTGGTTCCAACAGCTATTGTTCTTTTCACCTCCACTTTACATTTGACTTACTTAGACTAACATGTTATCAGAAAGAAATCCGTCCATCTGTCACCATCCAGTCACCTTCTACTGCTCAGCCAGGACTGGGTAAGGGGGGCAAAATCTTAAGCAGAGACCACCAGACCTCCCTTTCCCAAGCCAGCTCTTTTAATTCCATGGGCAGAGGCCAGGGTATTCCTACCCAACTGAGAGATATAATCTCTCCAGCAACTCTTGCATCTCTTTCGATGGCACATCTGCAAAACAACCTCCTTTAAAGGCATCTTGGCCAGATGTCCAAATTAAATGGCAACCATCCCACTTTTCTTTTGCTGTTTCTAAACTGACACGAGAGGTCGGGCCCCAGAAAAATATGTTTTGTTCTTAATTGTACAGACAGAAGTAATTTCTGATGCCGCCAACAATACAACGTTTAAAACGGGAGGTGCTGCTGCTGATGTCCACCAGTGTTGGATGGCTGAGGGAGAATGAAAGAAGAGTGTTTGGACAGATTTGATCAGAATGGATGTAAAGTAATATTAACTGGCATCAAGTTAACTGTGACTAATGTCAGGTTCCAGCCAGCTTCTCAGCCCTGCTCATTCTGCCCTTTTGCAACATGGCGCCGTGCAGTCCGTTGGTCGATCTCTTATTCCATTCTAATCCAACTCATGACAAAGGACTCCTCTACTTGAGGCAGCAACCCCTGACTGTTGACTACTGGAGGTCTCCACTCGAGGAAGCCAGCAGGACTACAACATGAAAAGAGCAAGGATGCAATCCTAAGCCTAACAAACTGGAAACTCCGGTCGGTCAGGAGCCAAAGGACCCACAACAAAAGACCTGTTACCCTGTAGTCCTGAGTCACATCCATAGACATATAAATGAATGAATTATCCAGTCATGTGACCTATAGATTTGTAAAGAGAGCCTTTGAAGCCCATTTTTCCTTGAACCAAGCGGCACCGTGCTGCAAACAGGCGGGACAAAGCTGTGAAAGCCAACAGCAGATCCAACGGCTACCTCATTCAAGCACATCCAATGAATCCAGCCATCTGATTGGTCAGTTTTATTGCTTATATAAATTAATATGATGTGGTACAAAAAAATTCACCCCTCGTACAGCTTTTACAGATGTAAAATCTAACTATAGAGAGCAAAACTGATTTTTGTACCAGGCTGTAAATATTTCTAATTTGCTGTAAAGTTGTCACTTTTAACATGAGAGTCAATGAGGATTTTCCCCATTTTGGAGCCAGCACCTAGTGGTCAGTCGATGAAATGCAACAAAGCATATTTCCTCGTTGGGCTTCAACCCGGAAGTATGAATGGTTGCTGCTTCCCACAGAACATCTTCAAGAACACAGTTTTAACCCCTCTCCACGTCCACAGAACACATTCAGACTTGTTGGACAAACACCTCCAGTATCGGTGTGAGGGTAAAAGCTGGTCTAGTGCTCCGCAACCAGCATGTTCCCCTTGATGCTGAAGCTCAACTATCAGCTAGACTCTTCTCTCTAGCAGCCAGGCAGAGGGATGCTGAGTGTGATCTCCCTGCAGTTAAACCAATCCAACAGTCAACAACAGAGAGGCACAATCTCTGACGTCCACCCCAGGAAAGTCAGCCAGGACAGCCCATCAACATCCAGCACCTGAAGTAGTCCTACCACTACTAATTAATACAATCATTAACAGGATCAAACAGTAGTGTAAAGGGAGAGTGAATAATTGTTTAAAAAAATTAAAGCATCACATGCATTTTTTTCCATCTCCATCATAATTATGGTGTATCACATCTATTTATTTTCATTTTCCCTTGACAGTCATGGAATTTTTCCAATTTTTCCACCGTTCATAAGCCCACGGGAAAGTAAACCAGCAAAGAAATGAGGAAAGTGTCTGAATGCGTGCTCCGTCTCCTTCTCTTCCCAACTTTCAGTCTCCGCCTTCCAGCACCAATGAGGTTGGATGTAATAAGAAAATTGGATGTCTGTCTGTCTTACTCTCTGTTGTTCCCTGTTTTCTTGCTCAGTCAAGTGACTCTTAGTCAGTGGCTATCTACAGCATCACAAAAACAGGCTGAGTTGCAAATATGACGGGCCCAAAGATCAGAGAGTAACAAGGCAACAGATGCTGGCAAGGATGAACGGTCATATAATCATAATAATAATATATTATTCTATTGGTCAGGACAACAGACACAGCTGGGGATAAACTGGGGATCCCTGGTCAGTATGTTGTTACAATTGTCTACTTTTTTTCACAGGGGTGCAGCCAGAATAAAGGTGATTAAGGAGCCTAACAGCCCAATCTGTTCCCCTTATACAAAGTCTTCCAGCAATCAGTTGCACTCTTGCTGCCTGTTTCACATCCTGGCAATTGCGCTACTGGCACTGCAAGGGCATCTCCTCTCCAATGTGTGAACTGACACACACAGTGGGTGACTGCGGGGCCTCTACTATGAGTAAAATGAATAGACTGCACCCATACCCTACAGCCTACCATTCTGCAACAGTCACACATAGTAAGATTCCCTTATGATCTAAAAATGAACATATGAAGATCAAGACATAAGATCTGAGTTAAAATTACATATAATGCAATTTTCCATTCAAACCAAATTGACCCCCATTATATGTGGCTTTGTTCCTCCTCCTCTACACATATAGAGCTGATGTACAAGCAAGCTTCAAAACCACTCCACCACACAGGAGCCTCTGAGTATCTTCATGCAACACAATGAAATTAAAAGTCACAGTCAAATCATATCATATGTAAACATATAAAGGAATGACTGAATACATGAACAAAAATGCAAGAAATGGGCACCAATGGACAAACACCATCTTATTGCTGAGCATGTACGAATCGTGTATAATTCGTCACATCTTTTCATTTTCCCTCTTCATGCCACCACAGATACGGCATGATCCAAGCGTGCGGCCGTCATAAAGAAAAAAAATCATGTGAAAGGAAGGTGTGCCATTAGCGTACATTGGTGTGATGTGCCTGAGAGGCACAGCCTTACCTGAATCTGGGTGAATCTTTTATACATTCTTCAAAGTCCACTGTCATTTTTGCGTTTGCTTGATTTTTCCCCTGTATTCCCCTTTAATCTACTAATGTCATCGCCCGCGGCGGAATGTCGCTGGAATCGTGGGGATGGTGACTGGTGTCTCCCCCTGACGCGCAGCAGTCTGTCGCCCTTCTCTCTCTGTGGCTCCGTGACGCTAAAACACGAGCTGAGGCGGCTCCGCGAGCGACAGTCAGATTACTACGACTCTGCTGCCGCTGATGCCGAGGAGGCGAGAGGCGTAGCTGCACCGTCAGGACGGAAACGGGAGGGGAGAGAGTCGCGCAGGCACAAGCTCCTGTAACACAAATGCAAAGGATAGCTATATGTATATGTATATATGAGTGCATGTATGTATGTATATATGTGTGTGTGTATGTATGTATATATATTCCTTTTTCCTTCAATTTTAGAGTGAATTAAGTAAGATCACATATTTGGACAACTTCCCAAACAATTTTCCCAGTATTTTTTTTGTGTTGGATTTATCCGTTTGTTTATCTTATATTGTATTTAGCAACTTTAGCAAAGATGTGACGTTAGGTTCACTCTCCTTTATTTTCTTGCAGTTGACCAATCTCTCTACCTTTATGGTATCTGGACAACTACTCTTATAATGACGTCATCAACCAGCGACGAAGACAAATCGTTTAGACCAGAGTTATAGCCTATACAGTCATCGGTTTAGACCAATGAATTAACTTTAATTAATTTGGGGGCATAGCTCATTTTAGGAAATTATTTTTCTCAAATTAATTACACAATTGTACGTAAGTTTATATCCACAGGGAAGCTGTTACTGAAACGTACTGTAGGCTACTTCCGGACTACAATCCGCTATGACTGTTGTGTCGTCACTATGACATTCAGTTCAGTTTAATAACACGCGACCACCACGACAGAGGTCTGTGGAAGTCCACTCTGAAGAATTTAAGACTCAGTCAGATTTCGTCTCTTTTCTGTATCAAAGTTGGTGTCGTAAAATGATTATTCATCGTGTTATCCTGCTCTAGTTAAGAACAACAGCATGATCAGAGACACCAGGAGACACCATGCACAATCACAACTGGGCACGTTACCTCATATTTTTTCAATACATTGGTACAAAATACAGGTGAGTCACGCAGCAGGTGGCCCATGGCTCACATGTTATTGTGCGGTAGTTTTTGTAATTTTCAGCATCTTTCCCGTTTTGCAGGGGTGCAGTGAAAGTGCCTCCACATCAGCTAGATAAGAGAGGGGTTCAGGACCACATAGAGGTAAGCTTGTTGTTGCATTGGCTCTAATGTTATATTAATGTTATAAATCCGTGTTTACATATTGTACAATAATATTTGCACTCTAATTTTCATTTGAGTAATATCTGCACAGTATTTTTGCACTAATTTTTCCATATTGCCTTTGTTGCATTGATTTTTCTTTTGTGCGGTTTATATTTATGTACACTTATTTTTGTCAGCTCATTACTTGCAGTTGTTTCTACTAACTGGTCTATTCTATTCTGTTATAATTACGACAGCTTTATTTGTACTGATGTTGGTCCATCTCATCGCATCTAAATGTCTTGGTATACACACGTTTGTAGTTTCTTACTTTAGTGCTCTGTGACTTAATTGGCTCCTCTGGACAAATTCAAAATACTTTGATTGATCCCAAGAGGGAAATTCAGTTGTTACAGAGCCGTCATGAGTCTCTTCAAAGATTCTTTGTAGATGGTTATAGTTGTGTTGCATCGTATCTGAAGAAACCTACGACTGAAGACACAGCTGCTGAATCACTGTGTTGTGAAGATGATGCTCAGGGATGTTCATGATGTTTTTCATTTTATCAGTTTGTTCAGTTTCTTTAATCACAAGTTCTGATGCTGTTCTCCAACAGATGACTGCAGATAAAATTGAACTCTCTACAACAGACTAGAAGATTCAAAACATCTGGTTGTAAACACTGAGGGACCTAAGCTTCTTTAAGAAGTAAAGTCTCCTCTGTCTCTTCTATAAACAGTATCAATGTTTTGTCTCCAGTCCAGTCTGTAGTCCAGGTGAACATGGAGGTATTTGTCCTCCTCCACCACCCTTACTTCTTCTCCCGTGATGGAAATACTGTTCAACATAAACCTGGTTTTCTTAAAATCCACAGTCATCTCCAGGTCAGTCGTTGACTTTGACGATGGTTGGAGTGGACCATTAAAAGTCTTTCTAGGACTTTCATGATGCGGGATGTTAGAGCCACAGGTGTGTACTCAGCTCAGACTGAGGTTGAAGAGGTGCTGTGGAATCCCACATAGTTGGTCAGTGCAGGCCTTCAAGACTGGGGTTCACACCATCTGGACCTGCAGCCTTGTTCCTTCTCTGTCTCTCCACCTGCCTCTTGACTGCTAGAGGAAGAGAGGTGGAGGGGGAGGTGGATGTTTCCAACCACATCAACCACCTGATGTGTTTGGAGACAATGATGAAGCAGCAAGAAGATCCAAAGTACTGTTTAAGATGCATTTCTATTACATTTACATTTTCAGTGTTATTCATAAAGTTCTTAAAATCAGAAAACAGCACATACACAAAAGGAAACATGGAGTTCAAAGCAACAATGGTCACAGATTATTTTGTGATATCATGTTGCTGTACCATATCTTCTGCGTGTCGTGTAATCAGATTAGAGTTTGAGTTCCAAATATTCTAAATAGTTCATTTACAGTATACCAACCCAGAAGGTTTTTTTGTGTCTTGCTTTCTTTACGCAGGAAGCTATAAAGAGGCTGAGGCCCCTCAACCCAGCATCTCTGTCAGTGTCAAGCAGGACAGACACAGGTGTCCACGCCCTCTCTAACTCCGCTCACTTTGACCTTCAGCGCAGGGACGAAAAGCCACCGTTTACTGAAGACAGTCTCCTTCAGGCTCTCAACTTTCACCTCAGGACGGAGCAAATCAGGTCAGTCAGGCTGCTTGGATGAGTGTGGTGTAAAAAGCAAACTGTAGAGGTGAGCAGGGCACCACATCCACAGCTGTACGTCTGGGCATGCTCACATTTCTCTACAAGCATGTTTTTTTGTTTGTTTGTTTGTTGTTTTTTTGCTGTGAAGCCTTTTTTCACCTTGATCTCCCATTCACGTTTCTCATCTTTTTAAGTTTTATGTTCTCATTAGTGTTTTTCTGCCTGTGAGCTTGATATGTTCAGTTCAATTCAATACTGCTTAATGAATCCCCACAGGGATATTCTGTGTTACAGTAACAGTCATTATTTAAGTTACTTTAAAGAGCCATTGTCATGGTTTTTGCTGTGGGCAGGGAAGACCTCCTGCAGCGGTCCGTGCTGCAGCTGATCTGAAGCTGCATGCTGCTGAATCACTGTATTATGAAGAGGATGCTCAGGGTCGTCCAAGATGCTTTTTCAGTTCATGATGTATCTGTCTTTGCACCACTGGCTCCGGAGGCTCCAGAAAAGCATCAGGTGTATTATTATTTGCACTAATGACACATCTGTCTGTTACACAAAATCAATTCCGATTTTCTCTGAGTATTTTCATTCAAGCAATGAGACATTAAACTGCATATGAATTTAGCTAGAAAAATAATATTGTATTGTATTGTTTGTTTTCCCCACACACATACTATAGGATGTTTTTATTGAGCCAGCACAAGTTTAAAAGTTTCTCTTTGGAGGTTCCATGAGATTTTTCCTCTTTTACTGTAGAAGCCTAGTGTCTTATACGCTACTTTTATGTGCTGCATTGTCTTGAAAACATCTCAGCCTCTCCTCCAGTGATGGTTCATGTTCTGTCTTCTCTTTGTTCATTTTTGGGGGTCATCTTCAAGGTGAATTTCTAGATCTCCATTTCATCCTGGATGGCGGCTTTGACACTCACTCGTACTCACCTCCCTCCTGCCACTCATGTACAGTACTGAGGTGAAACCTGACGTGTGTTGTGGAGCGTTTTCTTTGTCTTGACGTCACTGGCTGCCGTCTTCTCCTATAACTGGGCGTACATGTTGGTGGGCTGGACTTTGTTCTTCCCACTCAGCTAGCTCTTCAAGATCTGCCTTACTCTTTGTAGACACTTGGCTGCGCCTGACTTCCTTACAGCCTCTTCATAGCTTGCTTCAGTGATCCCTGGGAATTTGTAACCTGTTCTGATCATCTGCTATGTTGCTCTCTGGTAGTTTAACCCCTTCAACTGTCTTTCTTACCTATATGATTGTTGTATATCCCTTTTTCTCATTTTTTCTAAAGGTGAAAGAAGTGTGATATTACCTACATAAAGCATACTGTAGTAGCACCCTTCTGTGTTTGTCCACACACACATTTGTGTTTGCACGCAGCATATGAAGTCTGTGAATTCATGCTTGAGTCTGTTGTGCTTGAGATGGCAAGTGGTGGTGAAACGTAAGCATGCTGGAGTGCATATGGGATACATATGGAGGTGCAAGAAATATGGTGATCAAAGACACACGTTGTACATTTGTGCACATTTATGTTTGTGTGAGCCTCTCCAGAATGAAAAAACAAAAAAAAACTAGGTTACGTTTCCAGGGGAGGAGACTGCGAGCGACACGTGGCTGAACAAACCCTTACGTTTGCCTTCAGCGGCTGCTCCGATGTGAAGTGACAGCTTTCGTCCGTCCCACAAACCACAGAGCCACATAAAATTTTTAATAAGCAGCGCACAAATTATGGCCTCACACACATTTGGGAACTGGGGCATTGTTTGGCAGGGCACCGCTCTACTATTCAGCAGTTTCCCACTTGGGAGGGAAAAAGCCGGAGATTTTTAGAATAAATGAGACACATTTTTCACAGCAGCACAAAATGCAAGTGAAGCCCAAACAGAGTAGATTTTTTATTTTAATTTTCTATTTATATTTTATTTTATTTTTTTAAACAGTGTGCAGTCTGTTCAGACTTTTGCTTAGAGTTTACATACCGAAGCTTTAATCCAGGAGCCATATTGTCATTATTGCTGAAACAAAGTTGTATTTTTTTCTACCTTCTGGTATCAAATGTTTGTGACAGTGATGTTTGTTTGTTTGTTTTTGACAGATCAAGAATAAAACAGTCCACTCTGCACATATGTAATATATTTGTGTATGAGCAATGCGAGTGATCAAATATTTTACTATCTGCTTTATATAGATTATATAGGCAGTGGAATGATGCGATTTAGCCATCTGTTTATTGAAACCCAAGTGGGTTTACATTGTTTATTTCTATTTAGAAGAGTGTGTGTGTGTGCGTGTGCTTGTGTGTTGATGGTACAGACCAAACAGCAGAGCTGAGATAATCCCTTCTAACCTTCTCTCTGCAGGTTTAAGGATTAGGATGCTGGGAAGCCTTCATCTCTCTTTACTCTATACATTTCCCAAATGGGTCATTCTGCTTTCCCACTATCATTGAGTCTAACAGAACATCTTGAACTGGTTCTGTCTTTCTGACTCTGTTTTCCTGCTGCTAACCTTTTTTTTTCTTTGTCATGTAGCTCTTACAGTAGATCGCCTCCCATCAACATGCCCCGGTCCCATAACATCTGGAACAGACATGTTCTGCATGTTGATTTTATAATTATGGTTTTCAAATTTAGTTTCCAGCCTTTCAGGCCTAAATTGAGCTTTCTGTTTTGTTCTTTTCCAGGGTCACCCGTGCTCACCGCGTTCCTGATGACTTCCATGCCCGCTTCCATGCTCAGTCTCGGACCTACATCTACCGCTTAGCGCTGGGTATCACCCACCACACTCTCCTTCCCCTCGTGGAGCACAATCTGTGCTGGAGCCTCCCTAACACGTGAGCGATCCCCGTTTACACGCCGCCTCTCATCCTTTCTTGCTTTGTGTGAAGGAACATGAAAAGCCAAGCTCAGATTAACAACAGTCGTCCAAACTGTAAGCTCATGCCAAGCCGTACAGAAATAATGCCACTTTAAACACATGAATAGTTCACATTTGCGATGTTGGGACCGTGAGAGCGTTTTATTTAAGATGACATCCCAAAAACGAATGATGGAGACAGAGGAGGGGAGAGGAGACACAATGGACTGTTAAAAAGAGATTAAACTTTTAGGTAATTCAAGCTTGGGTGATGTTCTTTTCGCTGTTATTGGAAGGAGGGAACATGAAAAGAAATGTTTCAGAGCATGTTTCTTTCAGCATTTGTCTGTTCTTGCTTCACTTTTTTTTTTTTTTCGGGGGAAAAGTAGGGCATGATGAGCTGCGGGCTTATACACTTGCAGATCAACACCCTTATAATTTAGCCATTTTTTTTTTCCTTTTTTACTCTGATTTTTTTTTTATTTTGCTCCGTCCTTTTTTTCCCGCCATCTTTTTTTCTCTCTCCCACCTTCCACATTTTCTCTCTTGCACGTTGCTTCTTCATCCCTCTATCATGTTAAGCCCTCATCTCCTCTTCTGGCCCCTGAGCATCTCTGCTTCTCCCGGTACTCTCTTTGATCTGCTGCTTCCTCGTCATCACTCCCACTCCATTTCTCTCACTGCAGGAAATGTTGGTCACATTATCACTTCTTCCCAGATTGTTTTTTTTTTTGTACTAGTTGAAGTTAAGTGGCTTTATCCTATCGCAATTTAAAAACTACAGATAAATTGATTGGACAAAGCTATCTCCATATATTCCTCACATTTTTCATTAAGTTTGTATTCATATCAGGTTTTACAACTGAAATATATATATATGTAAAGATAATCTTAGTACCCAGCTTAGATTTCCTCACAAATCATCCCCACACATGCACACCTGCAGCTCAACTCCTGTCTATGACATCATGAAGCCACACCCTCAAAATCTTCCTCATCAACACAAGTTTTTTTTTTTTTCTTGTGGTAAAAGGTAGAAAGGTGCAGCATACTTCCAAGTCTGCAACTCAAAAAACAAACAAACAAAAACAAAACAAGAGCTAGATATTACTTGCTAACCACTTCCTGGGAAGCTTTTTGGTAACCTAGCAACCGGTGCCCTACATGGACATGACTTGTGCTTGATTTGAGCACTTTTTTTTCTTTTTTTACAATTCATACATTCATACATTTTTCATGGAAAAATGTTACTTATTCATAACATTTTCTTAATTTAAATTTTTAAGTAGACATTGATAATCCAAGGAATGCACACAGAAAAATGTAATATAATAAGTCATAATATTTCGGTCCATGAAAAACTATGTAATAAAAGTGATGACACAAACAAAAAAAGAAGAAATTATGAATTAGTAATCTCCCTCATACTTGTGCTATAATAGTACAATCAGTGCCGTACATACATGGATTAAAGTGTTATGATTTCCAGAATACCTGTTAATGGTCAACTTTTGAAGTTACCTTCTTAAGACTTTAATTAGAGAGTCATTCAGCACCCTGCTTCATTTCCCTGTTCGCTGCATCTCTGACTTCATCTGTGTCACTGTCAGCTCACATTTAAGCGGTGACGGAACCGTGAAGCTGTAGAGAATCTGAGCAATGGGCCCACTCCTGCTCTACCCCTTAAATGAGGCGTCCGTCGACATGCTCATCCTCACTCACGTGGCTATGCCCCTCAGACTGTTAATATTATATAAGATGACTAGGAAACGGGAACAAGGAGGCCTGAAAAGGCATACTTTATACTTTTAAGCGTACGCTCCCGTCTGACCTCGTTTTTCAGGCAAGTAATTTTCAGGTTGAGGTTACAATGTCCAAAGTACTCCTGCAAATGCTTTTTTTAACTCTTCATTCTCAGAGTTCATCTGTGCTGCTTTTAAAATGACATCTCCTGTTTTTGTTTTTGTTTTTTTAGAGAGCTAAATGTGGAGGTCATGCGTGAGGCTGCTGCCCTGCTGGTGGGGGTTCATGATTTCAGCAGCTTCAGGGCGGTGAACTCTGACATAAAATTCAAAAATCCCATGAAGAAGCTGGATGTGGTTTCCATACAACGAGGAAGCTCTTTTGCAGGAGCGAACTTTCACAGGTAGATATGATCCACACGGGGGCAGTAAAACCACCATGGAGACACAAAGTTGCCCTTTTTTGCTTTTTTTTTGAAAAAAAAACACTTATTCAGATGTATAACATTACTACAGTGTCGGTAGTTGATTGGGATTTGTCTATTTATATGACTATATAGACTATGCATTTAAAGGAGCTTATTCCCTTTTTTTTGCTTATCTTACATTAATAAAATAAAGATGAATTGGAATATAAAAACAATTGTTTGTTTTACAGATATCTTCCACAGGTGTGTCATTACAATGTGCCCACCAATAGCATGAAAGACAAAAACATAATCAAAAAGTATAATTTAATGGTGCAAACAGACACATTTTGGCCTAAACCCTCTTCAGTGTATCAAACAGAGACAAAGCCCCTAAAAACCAGCTATATGTACATAGGTTGTGGGCACTAGCACTCACAAAAGACAAAAAAGGGGCCAAAAGTATAATTTAATCAGACAACACCTGATCAAACAGACGCACTTCAGCCTAAACCTTCTTCAGTCAGAGACAAAGATGCTGAAAACCAGCTATATATATACGTAGGTAAAGTTCCTGCACCAATCACAATACAAGGTCTAATGAGAGGCCATAGGAACCAGATGTGTTGCAGCTGCAGCCAATGACACGCTGGTGCAGAACTATTGTCAAGGCTGTTGCACCTGAACCAATCCTCCAATAGAAATATGCAAATACAAAGAAAACACAAGAACATACAAGTTATACAGACTCAAGACTAGTGGAATAGGAAAAGAGGCTGCAAAAAAATGTTTAAGTCACTGGGCATAACTCTACTGGGGACCAAGAAAACCCCAAGTTAAATAGGCACAACCTAAGGTACACCACTCTCAATATTCACAAATATAAAGTAGAAAGAGGGGACAATTAAGTATTTTCAGAAAACCTACAGACAGAAATACTTTTTTTACATTAAACCAGTCTTCATCTTCCAGGTTTAAAGAGAAGCCTTCCTTGTAGTCAGCTGCTGAGAGCTCTGACGATGCCTTTAATGAACGTGTGACCGTTTCAACAGTAGTGGTGACCATGATTCAGTGATCCAGTCCTGCTTAGATGAAGCTAAAAATGTTGATACCTCTCCTTAACTGGTGTTAGCCACCACCTTCTCTCCATTATCTGATGATATTAAGTAGATTGTTTAGAAACACTGGCACGTTTTAGTGAGTGATCCTCTTATAGGACATTCTTCCCAGGCCTGTTGCACATAAATGTGCCAAGAACATAAGAGATATTTTAGTCAAACCTGACTGTTATGTTTCACCTCAACATTTTCTTTCTTCTTCTAACCTTCGTGGTGGTAATTTTCTTTGTTTTACTTGTTCCCAGTGTAGCGCCATGATTAAAACAAGGACGGTTTTCCACATCCCCATACGGGGATAACAAACAGAATGACCTGCAAAAGCAAATATGTAGTTTATCTTCTTAAATGTCCATGTGGACTGGGTTATGTGGTAAAACTAAGTGAGGATTGAAAGCAAGGATTTCTGAGCATAAATGTATGAATAAATATATCATAAATCAGAAACAAAGATGAGAACCCTTCAGTGGTCACACATTTTAACTCTGCTGGCCATGATGTCTGTGCACTCAAATTTCAGAAGATTGATATGGTCCAGGCCCTTAGATGAGGTGGCGATAGAGACGACTGTTGTTGCCAGGAGAAGCTAAATGGATGCATATCTTGAAAACTGAAAGTCCTAAAGGTTTGAATGAAGAACTTCCATTGAGTTGTTTTCTTTGTCCGATCTCTGTAAAAGTGTCTTCATGTTATTCTGTCCCTTTTTTTATTAAGACTCTTTTTTCTTTTTATACATTTGTATTCAATATTTTACAGTGTTTCCACTTTTCCTCGAAGTCCCTAATTCCCCCTTTTGTGATGAAAGAATCTCTCCTTTTTAGACTTATTTCACCTTAATTGTCCTCTTCCTTCCTTCCTTCCTGTAATGGATGAGTGGAGCCCTGAAATCATTTTTAAACTTTTGCTACTTTACGTTATTGAGTTTAGTGACTATTTAACTGGGTTTTTCTTAGTCTCTAGTAGAGTTATGCCCAGTGACTTAAACGTTTTTTTTTCTTCAGCCTCTTTTCAGTCACTTTGATTCTCCCTTTTTTTCCATTCTAGCAAAGTTTATTTATACAGCACCTTTCACAGACAGGAGTCACAAAGTGCTTCACAGAGAAACAATAAAATACAAATGCAATAAACTGCAAAATACTATGAAACATTACTAAAAAAAAAAAAAAAAACACTGATAAAATTACAATCACAGAAGGTATAAAATTAGAATATAATAATGATCATAAAACAAACCCTAATCTGCCATTCTGGTAGTCTCAGTTTGTATAACTTGTATGTTCTTGTGTTTTTTTTGTATTTGCATGTTTCTATTGGAGGATTGGTTCAGGTGCACCAGCATGTCATTGGCTGCAGCTGCAACACATCTGGTTCCTGTGATTGTGATTGTGATTGGTGCTGGAACTTCACCCATGTATGAAGAAGAAGGTTTAGGCTGAAACGCATCTGTTTGATCAGGTGTTGCCTGGTTAAATGATACTTTTTGACCTTTTTTTGTCCTTTGTGAGTGCTAGTGCCTACAAATGTTTGTGTTTTTTTTGGGGGGGAGGGGGGTATTATTCTGCAACTTGCGCCCGTTGTTTCTAAAATATTGGAGCTGTGTGTTTACTTTTTCAGCCACATTTATCTTAGAAATGTAATGAAATAATCCTTCCTCTTTTGTTATTTTAACATTGTACATGATTATCTGTACAATGATATCATACAAGGGTGCCGTTTGACGTATTCATTCAAAACCTAACTGGATGAGTCAGAGCAGATCTTGCTGATGTGATATACTGATACACATCTTTCACAGTGAATACTTTGCTGAAAATAGGAAGGTTTCAAACTTATGAATTATAGATGGTGCTAAATGTGCAGCTTGTCAGCTATGTGGCACAGTGTAAATTGTGGCAAATTCCAGACGGAGGAAATGTAAGATGAGGTTTCGGGGGCGGCTGGGGGGGGCGATCCAGATCCAGGCCTTCTTCCAGCCAATGCGTCCAGCTATTAGTTTATACAATTAGAGAAGCTCTTTTCGTTAATGTTCTGTATGTGATTATGTGTTAAACAGGTTTGTGTACTTAAGACAATGAGCATCAAGAATAATCCATGGTGAAGATGGAAATGGAAGGGAGAGAGCCATGTGGTTTATGAGAGATTACATGTCCGTGGGGGTCGCTCTGTTTGCCAAATTCCACTTTCATGGGCATTAATTATTTGCCCTGGAAATATGGTGCACAATATGGTCATCGACAGACTGTTGATAGTTCTCAGAGTAAATGTCATGCACTCCTTCCACCCTGCCACACGTGAGGCACTAAAAGCTGTGACCATTGGGATTAAGAATCTGCGACATAATGGAGTTAATCATTTATGCTTTGATTTTTAGCAAATTAATAATTTAAATAACTTTTCATGAGGTTCACTGCTCCAAGTACCAGTGATTGGAGAGAAAAAATAACCCAAAATATGTCATGTTTTATGCAGCCTCACATGTAACCCTGCTGGACCCGTGCTGTAGTTGTCTATTTAATTTGTAACATTTAAACAAATCTGTGTAGAAGGAGAGTCCCGTGCATTTATCCAAAGTCTGGCATGAATGTGGCATCAGCCTGCAGCTTCGTCTGCACAGACGGCAGTGGCATTGACACGTCTAACAAAAGAGGGATAAAGGGAAGGCACATCAGACCACGGGACAGGCAGGAGGTTGTTTTTTTTTTCATTTTCGCTTTGCTTTGTTTTACAAAATGTTTGTGAAGTACAATTGTACTTTTTTTGTGTACAAAAAACATCCATAGGTTTATATAAATCTAAACATCCATAGGTGTTTCTGTTCAAGCCTACTGGGTCTGAATAATCTGACACTTTTAACTGTCGTAGCCACGTGTAGCATCACCTTCCTTCCTGCCTGTGGGATCAGGTGTAAATCATTACGTCAGGACTCGGTCCCATCACTATTACATTACATAAAAAGTGTTTATGTACATCATAATATGCCTAATGTACGTTTAATTTTCCAGGGAGATACCATTCTTGGAGCTGACTTTTACAAGTCGATCTTTTCTTTATAAGCAGGTTTGTTTCTTTCCATTTCTTCAGAAATGTTTTGTTACGGTTCTGCTAATCTGTGCTGTACTGCACTTCATTGTAAGTAGCTCCATCTGCTGGTGATGACTGAGTCCTGTGGATCACAAACACAACTTAAGCAAAAAGTGACTATTGAATACAAATTGAGGAAAAAAAAAAAAGAGATTCAGTCGTACTTTGAGTACTCTGCTTGGATCTTTTACTCCAGGTGCGGAGAATGACGGGTGCCTTAGTGGCTGTGGGCCAGGGACTGTTGTCGGTGTCACAGCTGAAAGAAATACTGGAGGCTCGGGACACTCTAGCTTACCCTCAGGGTCTGGCTGCTCCACCCTTCGGACTCTTCCTCACTAGGGTGGACTACAGAGAGTCAGGTAAGAGTGGACAGAGAAACAACTCCTTGAGAGAAGCTCTAATAATAATAATAATGTGTGAGAAACATGGAAAATTCGTACATGATGAAATGGCAAAGATGTGTTTCAGATCTTTAGGAACATTTTTCTGTTATAAGTGTTAGCTTGAAGTTGACCCTCTTCATGCACTTTGACTGGCATAAATACCTGTTTTTGTTACGTAATGTAGTTATGGGTTGGATTGTATCTTTGTCCATGTTGTTGCACTTCATGAGTTGCATCAGACCAGTAAGGATTACTCATCTCTGTTCCCTCAGACCTGCAGCTTCCACCGCAGCTGTCCTGCACAGGAACTCAAAGGACTTGAATAAGTTGATAAATTTGGACAAATTTCTATCCTACTGTATATGAATTAATGTAATACATGTTTTGTCTTCAAACACAAGTCAGTGTTGTTGTTTTTTTTCTTGTAACCAGCAGCGTCGCATCACTACATTGAGCGAGTATGTTTTTCCTCAACTAACACAAATGAGCGCTGGGTTAGTGAACACCTATATGCTCTTTTAATTCAACATATTAATACACAACTGTGTCCATGAGCACAGCTTTGCTACAGAGGACCACACACCTACGATTGTCTACTAGTGACATAACTTTCTTTAAGCCTGGTTAGTCAATGTAGACGTGTATGAAGTTTTGTTTTTTTTTCATAGATCCTCATAATTATCAAACAAGGTGTACAGCAAGTGAAGAAAAGTGTTGAGTTCTACAGTCAAAACAGCTGTGTCCATAACTAACACAGTAGCTTTACAACACGGATCAACAAAGTGCACACACTCTCATAACGTATACATCCAAGTGTTCCAATAAAACTGCATACACTTTTTCCCCTCCCCCTCCAAAGTCTACACGTTATTCATGTGTATTTTCAGCACACAGTCACTTCCTTTGAGTTTGGCTTCATCTATTCAGTGAGTTGAGTTTTTTTTTTTCCAGCAAAAGGTCCATCAAGTCCATTAAAACCAGCCCGGTCATCTCTGTACTGATGCACTGCTTCAACGTGTTTGTGCACGCCTCTCAAAAATGTCAGACATCATACTATTTATTCATTTATTTATTTTGATACTATACAGTCACCCAACGGATGTAAGGTTAACTGATTTAGGCTCACCCTGTGCCTGTAAATAATTGAACCTCATGAGGAATGTTTTTGCACTTCTTAGAAGTGACTAACTCAATTCAGTCTCATTTTTAAAACGTAAAATTTTAAATATGTACACAAGTACACATTTCCTATCCATGTGACCATGTTGGCGCAACACAGTAAGCCTGATTGGCATAGGTCCTCAAGTCAATTCAGCATTTGGTTTCAAAAAGATAATTCACACATCCTAAAGATTTCCATAATTCCATATATAATCAAAATTTCAAGTGTTAGTCAGAATGTTGAGCCCATTATCTTAGAATATCCGTAACAAAATCATATGTGTGTGTGTATATATATATATATGTATATAATGCACTTGAGGAAGGCATTGCGTATTTTTGTAATTCACAATCTTTGTAACAGCACAGTCTGGGTGAAGAATGTAGTTCAGCTCAACTCAAACTGGAAACCCTGATTCAGAAGTTGTGTGGAAAAGTGAAACAAGTCATGAGTGCGTACTGGTCACATTTTAAGTTAAAATAAGATTTTATGAGTCTGGAAAAACAAACAAACTTGATTTAGTGTAAAGCAGTGTCACCAAGGTTGTGCTGTTCATGATCTTATTGATTTTTAAAATGAGAAATGCCGTGTGTGTGCAAGATGAGTGGTTGGCTGATGATTAGTGGCTAAGATAAAAAATAAATCTACGTCTAAAGACTTCATTAGTATAGTATTAATCAATCTACAGGCTTTTTATGGCATTTGACTACAAACCCTGATGCTAAAGATGAGGTTATTTTAGGGTTCGTTTGTGTCATGTGACTATAGGTTAATAGTATTTGATAACAGCAATCACAGGTTGATAAGTTTGCATAGACCCTTCAACACCAACCACCACCATCTCAAAAACAATTTAACCACCAATCGGAGCAGCATACCCAACTTCACTCTTTGTACTGATGTTTGGAAGTTGTAACATAGCACAATAAAAGATATAGATATCCACATGATTCCATTAGATTTGGTTATACTTAACGACTTCAAAATGCATATTCTGTGGCACATAAAATGTTTTTTTTCTATGAGGACTTCTACGGCTCTTTGCATCTGATCATGTATCATTGCCAGCACTGAAAAGAGTTTGTTTATTTTTGAAAATCTGCAAGTGTTCAATAAAACACTATGCCTGCCGCTATGCCTGCTTTTACAGCATCACAATACACACCAATAAATTCATGGACTTTATTCAAAAGAAGTACAAAGAGTGAAATGGGGTATGTTCCAGAAAATTACAGAACACTTGTCTGAGAGGAGACGTCCACGTGTAAACATATGCCGTGTGTGGGTTTTGCTCTTTTCTCCGACAGCTAAAAAAAATAAAAAATAAAAAGCCTAAAACATTGTAAGAGCGTACAGTCCTTTGAAAGCGAAGAGGAAAAGAAGTTGGGCCAGCGTCCCCCCACATGATTACGCGTCTCCTTTAGCTGGCAATTTTCTCAATTTCATCCAGATCATCTGTGTCTAGTCGTTCAATTTTCTTATCTGCAAAGAGAGACAGAGAGAGAGAGCAGCAGTCATTTTGCTGATTACCAGAAGAATTCACCTCCTAAACTGATAAGGACATAGAAGCAAGAGCATGTTTATACTGTGCAATGAAAGCACAAAGTGTCAGAAGCTGCTGTCAGACGCACTGAAATGCTCCTGGATCCTGTTGAGGATGTTCATGCTCATCCTGCTGTCCACCATGTTGATGGCCAGGCCCCGTTTCCCAAAGCGACCGGTGCGTCCAATCCTGTGCAGGTATGTCTCGTTGTCGGGGTTGCCGTCCTTGTCAACTGGCAAATCAAAATTAATCACCACAGATACTTGTTCCACATCGATACCTGAAAGTAAAACAAGCAAGGAAGAGAAGAAAAATGTGACCAGAATAAATAAATAAATAAATAGAGAGAGAATGGTCAGCAATGCCGACGTTGTTTCTATCACACTCACTTTCACATGAACTGATAATTCAAGCCTTCGGGTTTAAGTTTTAAACCAAATTTAAATATTAGCCCTTTACTTAACTTAATTTTCCACAAGTTACTTCTGTCTACACAAACTGGTCTACAGATGTTGCAACTGAGGTGCTGAAATTGACTTCATCCGATTCCAAATCAGGTAAATAAGAGTCGTATAATAATATGCTTATTATTCTCGTTACCTCGAGCACAAACATTTGTTGTCACCAGGACTTTCTCCTTTCCATCTCTGAAGCGCTCAATGACAGCAGCCCTCTGCTCCACCTGCATTTCTCCACTCAGCAGTGCCACCTGGTGGCCTTCCCTGGACAGCTCGCCTGCTAACCAGCCTGCAGTCTTCCTAGTCTGGATCACAGAGAAAAGAGTGAGCTGTAGCCATTATACATGAAGAAGAAAAAAACTAGTAAATAAGAACCTAATGTATTTCAAACTAAGTTAAATGTTGTTAATAATGGGTAACTAGTCAACGCGTAAAATCATCCTGAATAAGGCGCTGTAGCAGTGTTATGTTGAACAAAGGAGCCAACTCTTCCACAAAGACATAACCACACAGAAACAAATGTAATAGCAAATAAATTCTGATATGGTGGCTTAAGAAACACTTGGAACTAATGTGTATGTTCATCATGGGCAGAAATTAAGAATATACATGAGGTGAATGAACTCACATGGCAGAAGATCATGGCCTGAGCAATGGTGATGGCTCCGTAGATGTTACAGAGCGCTTGGAACTTCTCCTCCTTGCTGTTGCACAGAACATAATACTGTTTGATGGTATCCAGAGTCTCCTCCTCTCTCTTCAGTTTAATGATGTTGGGATCGGGGACGATGCGTTGAGCGAAGTTCCAAACACTCTCCTCAAACGTGGCTGAGAACAGCAACATCTGGCAGACTTTGGGAAGCATCCTGTGTGGCAAAGATGTGCAGAATATCTTGCTGACAATGTGGCATATGACCTGCTTTTCACAGAACTGCATCCACTGTGTATTTCATGCGCCAGCAGAACTGAGCAATATGTGGCTGAGCCAAAATGAGCTTCATATTCTCTTCATGTTCAGCTGCTGCTCCTCTCACACGTTTCTTGCATCCCTGCTTCTATAAACAAAGCGATCACAAGAGCTGCAGAACATGCTGACCAGCTAATTCCCTATATGGAAAGTCGCACGTCAAAATGTGTCCACTTCATTTCTCCTGTAGCTATCTTGCCTCTGGACCAATAAAAGCAGAGATGGAAACCAATCCGAGTGGTGGGAGTCAGCAGCTTTGACTGACTGACCCACTCTGGCGGTGCCTGACCTCAGACTTGGCAGCTCTTTCCACAGCTCCTATAAGATGTTGGACTGATCAACGGCTGTTGTCCCGTAGGGAACTCTCTCGCCCACTGCTACTTAAGTGATGATGATCACTGACATCATGAATTTTTCTAAGTGGTTTTATTAAATATTTACACTTTGCTCCTGGCCACCTCTTTCGCAATAGATGACTGCATCCCATACAGTGTCAATAACTTGCAGAGAAAGTTTGTCCTTGGCTCAAGCAGCGAGCAGTTCCTTCCTCTTACTGTTTTTACACTTTCTGTCCCAAATTTGCAACATTTTTGAACAAGGGCCCTGATGAACTGTGGTGCTCTTATGTGGGAGTGACACGCCACACAGTGATTGTTACGTACGTTACATCGCCATCTGGTCAAAACACGTTCAACAAAGTTAAGGCAGTTAAAATCACCATGATTTCATATCAAAGAAATCAAATATCTTCATTTTATATGGGTAAATAGATCAAATTAATCAATTTGTGTGGATTTAGACTATGCGGTTGATTAAAACGTACGTTTTCACAAACATAACCAGCATCAAATGTAAAGATTATTACACATTGCATCCACTTATTTTGCAGGGCTTGTGCGTTCAGTGTGAGTGCAAGTACGCTTCTCATGGGAACAAGGTTCACAGGATTATAAGATGCTGCAAAGTTTGTGATGATTACAAACAAACAGCAGTGTTTTTGAACAACAAAGGACCACCAAGCATTTAAAAGATGGTACCAAAAGACCACAAAGGACAGTCAACAACATGATCCTTCATGCTCTATGGTTTATAGAATCATATAGATACAGTAAAAATGACCATGCAAAGATAAGGAAACAAAATCTGATGCACCAGATGTAAAACTGCGAATTTCTACACATTTAAATTGTTACCATATATACATTATTGAAACAGCCTTTTCTTTTGGTGGCGTCAGAGCAATCGATCGGCAACAATGGAATTAGAGACCACTACCATTTAGGTCGCTTGCACTGTTGAAACTTTCTAGGTGTCGGATTATCCAAAATAAACCCCAACGTGTGCAAATCAGCAGATGCACAACATCTACAAAAATGTATTTACCTGTTTCCTGTATGAAGAAAGTGACTTTAAACCCACATTACATGAATACCTTCATACATTCACAGAGTTATTTGAAATGTTGACACAGTTTAGTATAAACTATTTGCATACATAATAAATCCCCAAATGTAGTCAAAATTTTAAGAGTAATTTCATCCAAGTTAGTTTAATGCATTTGTTTCAACTTACCTCTGAATTCGTATACTCTGATCCTGGTGACCTTGTGTGGCGATCATGACGTCAGCCTCATCTAGCACAAACACCTTGATCTTCTTTGGGTCTATAAACTTGAATTTAGCGCACCAGTCCAGCATCGTACCAGGTGTACCAATGACTATCTGTTCCTGCAGTTTCATGCCCCGCTGCACTGGAATAGACCCAAAAAACAAGTATTCAGAAATACAATAATGTGTAGAAACAATTCATTCTATTGGCAGGTGAGGCTCTAATCCAGAAGAAAGCCTTACATTTATTTCCTCTAATGGCGTAGACTAGTTTGACCTCGGGATAGTATTTGCCCATCTGCTCGATCACCTTACCAGTCTGAAGTGCCAATTCGTAGGTGGGTGACACACAGAGGCACTGATGGAAAGGAAATGTGGAGTCATGTTTTAGGTAAGAATAAAGGTGCACGTAATTAAATTCAAGTTACCATGATTAGTTATGTTATTGTCAGTGCGAGGATTAGACTGACAGGAAGACATAAAGATGTAGTCACATAGTACAAACATAAAAGCACCGCAAGAAGACTATACAAACCTGGGGAAACTTGTTGTTGGGATCAACATGGCTGAGCATGGCCAGGACAAAAGCTGCCGTTTTTCCTGTTCCAGATTGTGACTGAGCAATCAGATTCTGTGGACTTTAAGAACAGGACATTCGATTGTAGATGAATTGGTAAAACGGTTTTGATCCAGTCTTCACAAATGTGTGTTAGAATGTGTTTATGTATTTTTAAAGTTATGCTGCAACTCTCTAGGAAGAAAGCGATTTAGGCAGCCCTCATAAGAGAACACAAGACAAAATATTTAGACACTGAAGTTTTTACTCACGGCTCAGCCAGCATCATGGGTAAGGCAGTTTCTTGAATTTTGGATGGCCGGTTAAATCCCATGGCATAGACTCCTTGAAGCAGCTGTGGCTTGCTGATAAATAAATTAAAAAACAATAAAAAGATAAATTTAAGTCGTTGCTGAAACGTTTCAGTTATTTATTCTTAAGCACTTAATTTTTTATTCATTAACTCATTTTAGTGCATATGTGCACAAGCTTCATAAACAAAAATCATCAAATCAAGTACATCGGTCTGTAAATGCTATCAAATCAAGTTTTTTGTGGGAAAAAAAATGTTTGATTAAAATTTTCCTGACCAAACTGATCATCTTTTCTTTAAAACTCAGTATGCTGGTGGCAAAACACTTTCATTCAACACTTCACTACTGCACTAAGTTAGACAAGCTCATTTTACTGTCACTTAGATTTAAAAATAAATGGCTACTGTTTTCTAGGCTTTTCTGCACACACACACAAAAAACTGTCAAAGAAGCAATAAAGGTTGCTGTTCTTTTCTGCGTTTCATTTTGTTCATGTGTCCAGGGTTGTAATAGCTGTCTGCACACAAAGACCAATGTTAAATGTCCAGTAAGAGAGAAAGCTGGTGATGAAAGTTTAACTGTAACTCGTTTTCTACAGTAGGTTGAAAGAGGAACTATGCATGATTTGAATTTAATTTATTTTTTAATACATGGTACTCAAATATGAGAGTGAACATAAACGAGCAAGTGCTGTGCAATTCCATGCTCAGGGTAGAAAAGCTGCTCTGTTGGGATGACTAAGGGTCTACAAATTGTAAAGGTATTTTATGTCTTACATGAGGTTTCCTTAAAAAAATTTAAAAATTAAAAAAAAATTGCGGTGTGACATCTCATAATGAAGATCTTACATCGAGTGGCATGCTGGCACGTGCACGTGACTGTGATTTTACCCGTCTGTGTCACTGTGCAAAACATGGCATGAGCCAAAAGCATTTACAGATCGATGTACTGGTTCTTGTGTCGTGGAAAACACGCACATGTAACCAGTCCAATGCAAACAATCGAGGAGAAACTTTATGGACAAACAGAAAAGTCACTCACAGTCGCAACTCTTCAAAGGACTTTACAGAATAGAGCGGAGAGTTGGGATCCTTCTGAAGAACTTCCACTTGATTTGTTGTGTTGACAAGATTATTCCGTATAAGCTTATTCAACAGTGACTGTGCCGCTCTGTCATCTGAAACAATGTTTTATGGCACAACGCCTTAACAGTCAACCAAGCATATAAGGCAACACAGAAAGCACAAAATTGTATATTTGAGAGACACAAATATCAATCCACCCACCTTTGTCGTCATCATCTGTAGCTTTGCTTTCTCCTTCGGCTTCTGATTTTGAAGCTGCACTACTGGAGTCAGTTGCGTTCGCAACTGTACCTGCAAAAGATATTTACATTATGTAGTTAATGCATTTTCTGAAAACCACACCCCAACACACAGAGACATGTGCACTTAACAATAATAATAAATCCACTTTATTGTCCCAAGGGAAAATTTGTCTTAGACACAGAGCTACAGAGTTGCTTATACACCACATTCCCCAAGAGACAAAGTCACCACAACTACATAGAGCCAGAGTAGTAG
>JBAMYA010000020.1:15025831-15040661 GCA_037176975.1 Arrhamphus sclerolepis | reverse complement strand
CTATATATATATATATAGATATATATATATATATATATATATATATATGATACACACATAAAAACATAAACATACACACACAAAAGTATTTCCTTGCTGTTAAAACATATATACACAAGAGAGTTGACAATGAATGAGTCCTATTTAAAAACATTTACCTTTACACTACAATAGGAGGTATAAAGTGTTTTGATTGGAGGGTGGCATGGACAATAGTTTGCTCAAATTTACCCACGGGGTTTTTTTCTTTAAAGAATGAAATAAATTGTCTGAGTTTTCCACCCACTACTGTCTTGTTCACATAAATCTGTCTTCTATATGAGCAACGGCACAAAGGTACCTTACACAACAGGTACAGACATGGGCTAATGGACATAGACAAGGCTTTCTCAGGTGAACCGATCTAAATATCTTCAGACAGACAATGAAATGACAGACAATATTTGAGCCTGCAGCAATGGTAACTTACACAGGCTGTCATCTATTAATGGAGGAGGTACAGTTATGACACACCTACTCCCTTTGGACTTAAAAGTGGCAGTAGTTTTTCCACACAATCCACCGTTCATGGCTATAAAAGTATTTAAATAGCAGGTCTTTAGCTGTGGGAAAAAGAAGAACAACAACATGTCGTTCTGTTGCCTTTTGTATTTGTTGAGTCAAGATCCAAACAAGACCGGCAGCAAAATACAGTAATAACTTGAATAAAATGTAACCCAAAACTTTAAAGGGTTGATAAAAGACTTAAAGAATCTCATACATATTTATAAAGTCACATATTTTTATTTGATTGCTTTCACAAATATTTCTTCTTTTTTTACCCCCAATGTAATCATTCTTTATCATTCATTTATCTGAAAATGATAAAAATGGGGCTCACAACCCCACATCTTCTCTACATTGTGATATTTACTCCAATAACTTCTTATAGGCTGTGAAGTTCACTGGAATCACAGGAATAGCATGGCATCGTGAATTACACAATCCCTGGACTTGAAAAAGACCAGTGCTAAAACCAGGTTGCAATTCTGAACACAAGTATAATCAGAACAAAGTTTAATAGGCACAACAACAGGTTTAAAACAAAACTACTTCAGATCCATGCCAGCAAAGAAATTTAAAAAAAGACTCATATCACACACTGACGTTCATTTGCCTGATCTGGATCTGGAACAGCGCAGGTATGACCCGTAGATGGTCTGATCTATCCAGCGGCGGAATCTGGATACAGCTGTGTAGACTCCTGGAAACTTTGCATCCCCGCAGCCATTGCCCCATGAGACCACACCATACACCTGTCCCCTGCACACCAGTGGCCCCCCAGAGTCTCCCTACAAGGACAAGACCACACCCTCAGATGCCATGTCACAGTTTACCACATGAAAAAGCTGACAGTTTCACATAAAGTTGAGTCTGAGTGGTATGGCCTCGGAGGCAAACGTGTCAAGGTGCAGTGGGTCTGATGTCCTGACCACGTAAGACGACTTGTTTGTGTGATACAAGATGAAAGAAAGAATTTCACAGTTAGTAATTTAAAGCACAATATCATCTTATTTTCAAAATCTAAATATATAGAAAGAGGCTTGTAATGTGAGGTAACACATGTAAAATGTATTTCAGGTTTGGAAATTTCACGTTTTTTTTTTTTTTTTTTTTTTACAAAGATGATGTAAAAATCAAAATGGTACATTAAAAGAGAGATATGATTTAAAACTTGCCAAATGTGGAGAAGTCTTTACATTACCATCAGTTGTTTGATTCATAATTTTGAATCACCTAAGGCTGCTGTAAATATAGCTCTCATTATTTGGTTGTGTAGTTCTTTATCCCAGGGCAAAACATAGCCTTGCTGGCAAATCACACATTGAATTTCATGTAATTTTCTTCTCACATCAAAGGCTGTGAAGAAAGCCTTTCGTGATGCAGAAGGAAAAATAAGAACATGTTGTTTCTTTGCACCTACAAATGATTTCACTACAAAACAACAGTCAACAGAATGTCAGCTCTGACGTTACATAAGGGGGGCTCTCTGCAACTATCTTACTCAAAACATTTCTTAAAGCTGGATATGCCATGTGTACAAAAGTTTGTATAGCTGAATCAATGCTGATATGACAAAGTGCATCTTTAAGATACGCTCTGGGTTATCATTTTGCATTAAAGTGAAATCATGACAGCAGCTTGTGATATCTGATACGCATTCTTAGCCAAGGCCAGGACCACGAGGATTTCATGTCCTTTCAGAGAGCACACAATCACAAGCACACTTGTCACAATGGGCTCCCTTCAGCAATTACATCCACTAATTATATTTGCTCATGAAACATTTGAAAATAGGTGTATTTGTCATCTGCACCTTGCATGCATCTTTTCCTCCAGTCTGGTAGCCAGCGCAGATCATGTTTGCCGTGATGTTTCCATTGAAGGAGTCGCTGCTGTTACATCTCGCAGTGGAAACAATGGGCACTGAAACTGTCCTGAGCCTGACTGGGACCTGATCTCCCCCCAGACTATGGAAGCCCCATCCAGACACCCGACACAGGTAGCCCTCCACCACACCTGTTCCCTGTCTGGGAAGAGGCGCCAGCGACACAAATTTGTTCAGGACCATTGGGGCCCGCAGCTGGAGAAAAGATCAGAGGACAGTGACGTGAAGAAAAAATAAAAATAAATGTTTTTTATATGAGGAAAGGGTAAAATGTAGCATTTTATTTTGTAATCCAAATCCAACATTTATTAATGCTCTAAAACTCAACTTTGTTGCCAGAAATGGTGGTTTCTGTCATATAAAGGATGAGCTTCTTTGTCTCCTCCAATTCTGCAAAACTTACTTGTGTGCAAATATTAGTGTTAGCTGTACATGTCTGTACAAGACTGGGATTTTAAAAAATGTGTAAAAAACTGTGTTAGTCAATATGAGATCAAATCTGGCCAGTCAGTAATATCAGCTGGTAATATAGTGTAAATTTTAGCAGGTTTCTGCAGGTTTCAAGAGAGATGGCACAAGAAACAAGCTGCTGACCCTTACACACCTTAGTAAATTATTAGTTTAGTGGCAAATCCCAGACGGTTTTGGGTCAAATTTGCTGCCAAAGAAAATAAACCCCGCAGACCCATGTCCTCTCTGGAATATCTGATGAGGCACTGCAATGTCTCCAAATGAAATAAATCAGTCTCTGTCATAGTTTAAGATTTCTTAATGAGACAAAACGTTTTACAGAATCAAATTCTATGCTCTCAGATCCACAAACAGGACATGTCAAGTTTTCAATCTTCACAGCACACCTGAACACACCAGTCAGCTTCTGCTCTTTACTTCTACTGGCTTCCACCCAGCTTATATTAACTTCTCCTCAAAGTGGAGGAGAAATGTCTTGTAACAGACAAATAGGGGTATCCTAACAAGGTGAAGCATTGAGAGCTCTTTTTTTGACATAAAAACTATATTTTAACACATTTAAAAAAAAAAAAAAAATGGTGATGTAGGAAATTGGTCAGAAACGTGTATGTATGAATTGCTGTAATACCTTAATGAGCATGATGTCAGCATTGTTGGTGGTCCTGTTGTACACAGGATGGGTGACCAGTCTGTGGGGTTTAGCATACTGCTCAGTGCCCTCGAAGATACTTAATTTATAGTCGCTTGCCACTATCATCATCTGGTCTGCCCTAAAACACAGTTTCCATCTCCCATTACATATATCAACACATATGGCCGACTGATATATTAATTTCAACATCAGTTATGTCCTAAAGAAGCTCTTTGAGAAGCTTACTGGGTCCCTGAAATGGTAAACAAGAGAAATTATACTGTTGAAGAGTGTAGATGAAAGTTGTCTTACTCTAAGTGGACAGTGGCTGAGGGAGAACAGCATAAATATGTAAAATTGGAACCAGGGAAGATGACACTTCAACATTTTTGTCAAACCTACAGGCTTTGATGAGGTAAACTGACTATGGAGATGGCCCATGTTTGGATTAACCGGGATTGGGTGGAGCTACCTTCAGTTACTATGGTAACATCCAGAGGATCCCCAAAAAAGGCTTCAAACTATCTCATCAGAAAACCTGTGGATGGAGTCAGAACGAAGTTTGTCAAGTTCTTTTTTTTTGTTTGTTCCTTTACTTCCTTATTGTGTGCGAACCTTGCAAACTTCTCTTGTGGTCTCCCAGATTTAAAGTACAGAACTAAAAATGAGTCTCCATTAAGTTCATGGTTGTTGACGACAGCCGTTCTTACCCGATGTTACAGTGCGCTGCAGTCAAAACCCAGTACCTGTGAACTAGCGCTCCCCCACAGAAGTGCTGGCCGCTCGCAGTCTGCAGTGACACAATGTACTTGATGGAGTTTGGTGCAGCATTGTAACCACCCACTATACGGACCTGCTTTTGCACATGTTCTGCATAAGAAATACAAACACAAGTTGGAAACATGAGCTGTGCACGTAGTGTTCAGTTTGTCTCCGAATATTCATAGGATATGCAGAAGTTTCTTTTTCTAGAATTTCTTCTAAATTTTATTCAGTCATCTAAAGAGCTTTTTCAGCTCTAACTGAGAATCCTTCCTCCAGTGGTGATAAAGCTAACCAAGAGTGAATGTTAACCTTCTGAACACCAAAACCTGCACACACGTTTGAAAGAGAGAGAAAAAAAGGTTTCATACTCACTGTGAGCTGTTGTCAGACCCAGGAGCAGACAACATAAACACATGAGCAGGTTCATCACAGCAGACGAGGCTCAGTTATCCCACACCATCCCAGTGTCTGAACTACTGCAACCACACAACCAGTGGTCTCTTCTTCTGTCTGCTGCTCACTCATTCCTCTCCAAACAGAGTCAGCCACATGAACCTTTATCCTCAAGTTTCCCTGTAGGGATGGTGGGAAGTTTTTAATTTCATTGTTGTTTATGGTCCAACTCTGTGGTACTGATTGAGACGGAAAGAGAGAAGAGAAAGCAACAAAGTTCACATTCAAAAAGTATCTGCTATCAGAACTCTCTGTCTTCATACCCCCCCAAGTTGTCGAAAGGCCTTATGTTGTTGCCATGGCAACATGAGCTACTTCGCCGAGCAGGTTCATCTATACTGTATCAGTACACTCTTCTGTTTCATCACCCAGGCTTATCTCTGTTGAAATGCCTCAATAGCCTGCTGTGTATATCAGTGTGTGTGTGTGTGTGTGTGTGTGTATACAACCGTGTGGCATAGACTGTAGTGTGGTGTCTCTGTGTGTGTTGCATGACTTTGTTGTGTAGTTATAGAGCTTCCTATCAGCGGTAAAATGCCACAGAAGTCTTCTATCCACAAGTGTCTCTGTGTGAGTCATCAACTGTCACTGAATCCAAGTCAGAAATGATATTTACTCATTATCTCCAGCCCGGCGATGATGAGGATGATGATGATACTGAACCCTCTCACAAGCCAACATCATCAAGAGTATAGAGGGAGAATCTGCCTGACCTCTTCTTGTCCCACATTTACAACAAACTGAATTATTGATGCTTCACCCAACAGAATGGGAAAGACGACTTTGTGTGGCCTCCCACTGTCAGGTATTTCCTGGGCCATCCCTGCAGTGCAAGCGCACAAATACTGAAGGAAGCATCTTACAAACAACAAAAGAGAAAAATGAAAATTCTCTCGTATTAAATGTGTATCTTCTTCCACGGCCCCTCTACCCGGTCATTTCTTCGAGCTCTTCTAGGTTCTCCCAAGCCAGCGTTTAGTTCACCACAGGAGATCAACACTAACTTGATTTCTTAGCCATGCAGCATATGGGACTTAAATAAAAAGCATTACCTCTTTAAACATTTAGACTCACCTCAGTCTTTTCTTAAAAGGTTTAATGTCCAGAAAAAAAGACAAAAAACTGTAAAGTGAACGGTGTAGTGTTGTTGAAAAATGTGGTGTTTATTTAACACCTTGTACTTCTGCTTCTCCCTCCATTCAAGAGATGTAAGTGACATTTAATTTCACTACTTGCTACACTTGTGGTTCAATGTGAATATTAATGAGAAAGCTACAGACATATATCACTGGAAGATCCATATGGTTAAGTTTGAAGTAAATTTATTCACAATTTACATTTGCTTTCACGTTGTGTGTCTGTCTGTCTTTTCATTTTGAAGCAAATGCAAACATATGCATGTGAACAAACTCATGTATTAGAGGAACAGTAACATTTCTGTGGCACGTGGCGTTCCCAGACTCATCCCGGAGGGCAACTGTACATGCAGATTTATTCAGGATTCCGCCACAGCGTCTCCGTCACAAACTCACACATGACACGAAGGCATTATGCTCATCACAACAACTTTGTACCTGAGGGAAAGCTGAGCATGCTATCACCTTTCACCTTCACAGGTAGACTGACACATTGTGGTGTGTATTCCCATGTGTGGGAACTCTGAATGGGGGGAAAAAAGTGCTGGGAACCCAGATCAAAGTGACACCTGAAGAGATGTGCAAGGCTGCAACGTAAGAGGAGAAACGCCGAAGTCATGAGTGTATACATGAGTGTATACATTGTATACTGTGTATACAGTGCAGACTGTAGCCTGACACCCCGAGTCAATGTGATGGGTATAAAAGGCAAATCCTGTCACTCTTCCTTTCAGCTCAATGTTACATCATTTCTGAGAAGATTTTCTTGGCCAAGTGAAGAGTAAATGCTGTTATGTCCTGGCACAAAGACATAACAGCTGTTATTTCTTGGCCCATCTCAGGTTGACAAAGCACTATTTGCCAAATATATCACACTCAGACATTGAAACCTCACACTTGCTTTTGTCCTGCTCTCTGCAACATCAGTGGATATTCAGACAGCATGACTTACAGGTATAATCTAACATTTCTTTGGCTTGTTGGGTTTCATGCCTTTATAGCTTTACTTTGTCTCCATCATGGAACAATAGGCAGAAACTGTGAGAACATGGGCCTTTGAAAGAATGGTGTAATGAAAGGGAAGACTGCTTTTTTCTGGGTCAGAATCTCTCATTTCTTCTTTTTGCATGTGACAGATTTTAATAACAGTGAAGAATAATAAAAGGCAAAGGCCCGCACACCGTATAAAAGAGGCCTGAGAGTTCTCGAACGTCTCTGGTACTGGGCTAGACTGTGTGGATACTGGACTTGGTGGATTGTGATTTGACTGTTGAGGTGGGAAGCTTTGCATACAATAGTTACATGTTATCATTTATTAGCTGTTAGACTGCAGAAAGGATGCGATGTACCAGCTGATAATATAATCTAAAGTTTGAGTTTTCCTATTGCTTTTGAAACTAATTTGACTGGATTATGTTATAAAATTTAAACCACTGAACAAAAATTATCTTAAGAATACAGTTCTGTATTTCATAATCACTAAATGTTTTTGCAGCCATAAATTTTGACTATGTTTAATATCACGGTACCTGTGCTTTTCGAGACATAAATCTACATCACTTATTTCTTCTTTAACATGGAATAGCATCTAGGGGTCTGGAAATTTTGGTACATGACCAAGAGCAGTGCATCCTTTGGGTATGATTGGCTGTTGTGGATTGGTCTTGTTTACCTCAGATGCCATCATAATCTCTGGATAGTTTAGGGACCAAGTGAACACTTCACACCTTCTGTTGTGTCGTTATTATCCATTATTATGCTGCTAGGGGAGCTAACATTGTCATGTGGGAGGCAAGTGTCAAAGTAACATTAATGTAAATGCCAGGATTTTGAGTTTGCACTGATCAATGTACTGCAGTTGATGGCACAAAAGAAACACAGGGAGTGCAATAAAAATAAATGCTGTATTTCCGTAGACTTTCCTTCCACTTTACTGATCACTTTTGTGTGTATGTGATGGCGACTCTTTGATTGCATGTTTTTACAGCTGCTACTATGATGAAACTGGCTCCACCATGTCACCTCCTACTCCTCAGCCTGCTTTATATTAAACTGACAGGTGAGCTACCTTGACTCTTACAACGAATAATATCCTCATATACTGTCTTTTTGCCACCAATTTCAAGTAACTCTTGATGAAAATTTAAGAATCGTATCTTTGTCTTGTTTCTTAGGTGTGCATGGGTGGAGAATCATTGGGGGTGAAACAGTGCAGTATCATTCCATTAAGTATCAAGCCTCCCTGCTATATGGAGACACACACTTCTGTGGAGGCACCCTCATACACCCCCAGTGGGTGGCGTCTGCTGCCCACTGCTGGAGGCCGTAAGTTATTGCTGCTTCATAGCTGTTACCACTCATACTAATTGCTGTTATGGGGTGGAAATAGCAAAAATTAAACGACAAAGTGATTTTGAAAACAAATGCATGTGAACTAGAACATGGAGTTAAAATAGAGGGAACAGAAAAATGAAGTGAAATTGTCGTGCAATTTGATACCTTTTTAAATTTGAGGGTCAAAGGGGTTAAAAGGTTTGATTAAAGCAGTGGTGATATGGTTGTTTTGCAATCAGTCAAAACTCAAAGCTGAAGGTCTTGAGGGTAAAAACAAGAAGTAGGAAAAAGAAAAATCACTGAAACATGTTGCTTGTGAATTAAAAATATAAGCAGTGAAAATAAATGTCAAATCAATTGTAGGTTGCTTTGATTTCAGTCACCGCTCAATTTATGTTACCGACAACAGACACGGCTGCTTTTGTTGCATCGTTCACATGAAAGAAAGTTAAAATTGAGAGAAAAAGCAAAAAAGCATCTTGAAGCTGGATCAGCTGACTTCAGCACTTTTCAAAACCATCAGAGTTAAAGAAACTCCCAGATTGCATGAATGTGTTATTTTGAGTGGTGAATGCACGCAACACAACGCATGCCGTTTGCAACAATGCTACTTGTTTCAACTGTGCTGCAACAAAAAAACAAAAGCACATCAGAAATGTCCTGCCACAAATTTGCTAAATGATGGTGACAAGGAAAAATGGTAAAACATTTTCAAATTATGTCTCATGGTTGAATTAATAATGTCCATATTGAACTGGTCTGTAAAATAGATAAATAGAGAGGGGCCTTTCAGGGAGGACATCCAACATGATGTTCTGTCATAAACCCTAAAAGGAGAAGTCAAAAGAAGTTGTGTGATGACGCATCCAAGAGTCACGATTCATAACAACCAAGATGGTGGCAGAATTGAGAATAACACCTTGGATCAACAAGTTTTTTTTGCAAAACCGCCAGCAGTCATTCACTGGTACTTCTACTCCATCGTACGCTCTTTGTTGATCTGTTTGTCACTCTGCCTACATGACATCATTTGCTTGATTTGTTTCTCTGGTTAGTTGAATGCTTAACCAGTGGCATCTCGAAGCAGCTTCTTCTGCATCCTTTTATTGCTCCAGAGGAACTAAATCTTTGCATCGAACAGAAAAAGTATTAGGATGGCTGCCCGGCTGCCTACTCGCCCCCTCTGAGCTTCACCTTTTAAATCTACTTAATCACATGGCTTATAAACGATAGCTTATTTATCTCATTCACCTCCACCCTCATCACCTCAGTGTTTATCATTTATTTTTTTCTACTTACACTTCTCATACAATCGCTTAAAAGAGGAAGTTACAAGTTTTCTTTTTTTAATTCCATGATTTTAAAAGTGGGTATGTGATTTTTTTCTTTTTTAAACGTGATTCATGCTAAGTAACAGCATTTCCACAATAAAGCCTCGTATGAACAAGTGTGAGCACTTATAAAAGTATAAGTTTTAACAGTTGCCTGGTCTGGAGCATGCAATGCGTGTTAATGTAATGCCAAATAGGAAAGATGTGAGCAATGATCTTAGAGATCAATCTTAGTCCATCACTGTACAGGGAGAAAGATTAGTCCCAGGAGTGGACTTCCCGTTAAACTCATCCAAAGATCAGACTGTTCAATGGACCTCAGTCCACTTATCTAACACGGTGGTGTAGAACCAAATGTTTCTGCTTGTTCTGCAGATGCAGAAACTGAGTATCTTGTAGTCATTGAGTTGAGCACAGACTCCTAAATATTATAGTCAACTGTAAGGTAATTTGTTGAAGGCAAACACTGGGACAAATGTCAGACAAGTAAAGTGACAACAGACACACCAAACATACTGGCAGCAATCGGCTGACGATGGCAGACAGGCTTCAGATTATTGCTGCTAAAGGTCTTTCTAATGTGTGTGAGTTTTTTGTTTTTTTGCTTAGTTTTTGTCAAATAAATAAATAAATAATGGCACAGGGTCATTGTTATTAATCTGAATTTGTAATCACAAGATTTAAGCCTTGGTAAGGACTTTTTTGTTGTTGTTAGTTTTGATTTTTTTGTTTTGTTTTTATGTAAAGATACATCAAACTTTACAACTGAAACAGGGTTTATTATCTTTTTTTAAGAAATGTTTTCATGCTACATTAAAAAAATCATTTAATACTGAAATGATACTAAGATATTTATCTAAACTGCTGTACATCATTTTTTTCATCTGAAGTAATTGTGGTGTTGTTGTTTTTTTTATAGAAATCACATGATAAAAGTGGTCCTGGGAGACCACAACATTGTAAAAGTGGAGGGTTTTGAGCAGATATTCAACGTGTCATTGATCATCAAACACTACCAGTACAATTACTGGATGCTTGACAACGATATCATGCTGCTTAAGGTGAGGAACATGACAGAACAGCACACCAAGGTTGTGTCTGGGATGCAGGTAATGTTTACTTTGTTAATGCACAAGTGTAAATGAAGACTGCTGCTGTGCGTGACCCACCTGCCCATGAGTCCTGCATTTCCAGTGATGAAGTGATGATGAAGTGATCTCGACACCTTTGTAGTCTGGTACACGAAGATCCAGAATGATATCATTTCAGTTGCTTTCACAGACCGAAGAGATCAGGAATAGATTTGTATGTGTAAAAGCTGCTGCAGCATTTCTTATAGTAAGAAATTTGCAACAAGGTTTACTACTGATACTCAATGAGGAGGTTTCTAACTTTGACAGATTCACTGAATGGTGAATTGGAGATTTGTTGTGGGTGACGCAATATTACTGGAAGGTTGTGCAATTCCCCGTGTTCAAACTCCGTATTTCTTTCCCAGCACTGAAGGTGCAGTACTCAAGCTCGATTCTTCCTTTCCTGTAAATGCTGAATGAAAACTCCCATTTCCCCGTATTCCCAGTGGTCTGCATTACAGGGACTTTTCAAGAAGAACTAATAAATACTTTACCCCCTTGCAGAATGTTACTGAAATGTGAATGTTATGTATGTATAATGTGAGCATTAAAAGTAAAATTCTATTTTTGGTACAAGCTTTAAACCTGATTATTGGATGTGTTCTCTGTGGTTCAGCTGGACCGTCCAGCCACCATCAATGCCATAGTGGAGCCAGTCCCCCTGCCAGAAAAGGACTCCCCGCCTTTGGAAAACCTTTCTCGGTGCACGGTCAGCGGCTGGGGCGTGACCTGGGTCTACGGCCAAAGGCTGTCCTCTGAACTGATGTCTGTAGATGTAGATTACTTCTCGGACTGCTGGAACTTCTACTACTTCAGAGTCACGGACAATATGATCTGCGCTGGCTCCCTTAATGGTGGGAAAGACTCCTGTCAGGTGAGCCACGACGCCGAGACTGAGCTTGGCTCTCATATGAGTTGATGAAAACCGATAATCAAATAATTCAAAGAAATATTAAATTATGTTGGAGAAAACAGATTTACAGAATTATGCTACAGGGCTCTGGATGATGCTTTTTAAAGTCTGTTTACTGCTTAGCGTGGTTAAGACAAGTGGAGTTGTCAGAATGAAACAGAAAGTAGAACAGAAGAAAACAGAAGTTCAGCTTTCACGTGAAATACTGCTTAATCGTGCAAACATTTTTACTGTCAAGGACCAAGGTTCTCGACTTTGTTGCCATCATCAATTTGAATATGACTCAGTGATGCACAGAAAAAAACGCTAATGCAGTCACAAGAAATTAGCACAGACAATAAAGATTAGAGCAAAGATAAAATCCATAAAAGTTATATGAAACCTATTGAAAACAAGATAAAAGCTATTAAAGCAACATAAATCTAAAACCTGCAAGAAGTCATGTCAGCACTTCTGTGTAAAGTACAAAAACCTATTTTAAAATGTACAAGCTTCCAGCAGTAAACAAACTCATAAATAAATAAGCGCTGTACAATACAGATACCAGCTCCTACTTAAAAACAATCATTGCTTAACAGCCAAATCAAGTGTTCTTTTTTTTCTTTTCTTGAGGTGAAGGAAGTTGAAAAAAAGGCAGCTACTTTAAAATGAGAAGGCTTTTTTTTGAAAAACAAAAACAAGTAGATCTCTACAGATTTCAGTCATTACAAACAACTTTTAAGATTAAGTTTCAGAGGTTGTATTTTTTATTTTTAACTCCCAAGTTAGACAAAAACAGCCAACAGTTTATTTGACGACCAATTAGGGAAACAAACAAACATAAAAACAACTTTCTGTCGTATTTCTACCTTTAACCATGTTATTTTTCGTAACAGTAACCCGTCACGTTACTCAGAGCCCTACCTTTCCCCCCGCAGGGTGATTCAGGAGGACCACTTGTCTGCAACGGTAAATTTGAAGGAATTGTGTCTTGGGGCATCGGCTGTGCTTATGCTCTCTACCCTGGTGTCTACACCAAGGTCAGAAACTACCTCTCATGGATCAACTGGGTCATCCAGAGCAGCTAGTGACTCCTGAGTTCACAGAAGAATGTATTCTGATAGATATTTGAACAGATCCTAAAGGACTCCAAGGCGTTTTCTTTTCTTTTCTTTTTTTTATGGGTGTGTGTCCTGTCTTGTTATATTTTTGTTCAGTGTACAATGTGCTGTCTGCTAAAACATTACCAGGAAATTGCAGTGTGAACTTATTACACTTTGTACACCGACTACCCCCGACTACTCAGATTAATATAAAGTTCACCATAAAGCACCTTACATGTAAGCTTCAGTTTCTCCACCGACTTCAATCTTCAGAAATAAAAGTACATATTTTCTCAGCCTGTCTCTTCTGTTTGTAAATTTTCTCGTTCGGAGTCATGAGATTGGAATTCAAAGCTCTTGGCTTGCCACCAGTGATGATGATGATGATACATGCCCCAAACTGCAAACCACTGTTTTTTTCATTTCTGTCTGTTAGAAACCTAGAAAATGATTGGCTGCAGCGCCAGCCTCTCCCCCTTCCCGTCTTTCACTTTAAAGCTGAGTCACAGCAGATTCATGCACTCAGTTTAGAACAAGCTCACAAAACTAAAGAACAAACATGGCAGGAGTCAAGTCCAGCCGCAAAGTCATGCAAGCCAAGGACCAAAGCCCTCAAGAAACAATTGACAGTCTGATTGCTCAGTCCCAGGAGGCAAAAACCAAAGCTTACTGTCCCTACAGCAATTTCAGAGTGGGAGCTGCTCTCCTTACCCTCGACAACTCTGTGTTTACAGGTAAGCTATGTGAAATCCTGTGACCATAATAGATTAAAAAAATTACTAAAAATTTCTTTAAAGGTTATTTTAGATTTTCAGTGAGATTGTCAGTCAGCTTGAGCTGAATTTCATGTGAGTACACCACGTTAATGATTGACAGTTGAAATGACTGGATTTGGCAAGAAAAGTTCAATAAATGTCTATTTGTCATACACCAGCCAATCATAGATTAACCAGTCCTCTCAGGACATTCTTCATTATTAGAGTTGAATGAATCAAATTCCTTTTCCTCCAGATAAATAATTCTTAACTTTCCATCGAGTCAAGACATTCTTGTCTTTTACATCAGAAGATTGGCAAATGATAGCCTGGTGAGAAATTATTTGGTTAGGAAATAGGCAGCCCCTTTCATGGTGAAAAGACCTTTAAGCTAAACACATTACATTATATGTGTCTTTGACAGGCTGCAATGTGGAAAATGCTTGCTACAACCTGGGAGTGTGTGCTGAAAGAAATGCCATGGCAAAGGCGGTGTCAGAGGGCTACAAAACTTTCAAGGCCATTGCAGTTGCCAGGTAAGGTGTGGCTGGCTAAACAGCTTATTAGTGAAGATTAGCAAGGTCATTCTGCTTTGTCAATAGCTTTCTATTAACAAATCAAGAGTAAGCAAGAAAGCATGTGAATCTTCTTTATACGGAGCTTTTCAGACATCACAAAGCGCTTGACATGGCATCAAACTGTTGGCCAAGACGCTTAAATATGATTATTAATCATATTTTGTAATTATTGCACAAGGGCTGGCAGATGTTTGTAGTAGAGAGAGCCCCCCAGATGTTTATTATATGACTGCCTGCAGTGCATATATCTTTTTCTTTCTCTGCAGTGACATGACCGACCAGTTCATCTCCCCGTGTGGTGGCTGCAGACAGTTCATGAGAGAAGTACGTTTTTCTATTTTTGGCTTTAGCCTCGAGTCAGTGAGCGTTTACTGTCGCACATTTGGAGTAAAAATGGGAAGTATATGAATGTTTCAACATGACGTTATTCACGATCTGAAAGATAAAACTGTAATCCAAGTGCTTACTTCCTTCTGCACTAGCCTGAGTAACACTTCAGCAAATGCTGTCTTTATCCTCTTCATGACCTGTAATTAAAGTACACTCTCCACTTTTCTTTTTTTTTTTTAAATTTACAGTTTGGGTGTAACTGGGATGTGTATATGACAAAATCTGATGGCTCATACCAGAAGATGACTGTGGGAGAGCTGCTGCCCGTCTCCTTTGGCCCTGATGATCTGAATGAGAAGAAATAGTCACATTCCTAATGAGAAGTCAGACCGAAGTTCATGACGTTTGTCATGTAAATGTTGAGCCGTTTACATACCCATATATATATATATATATATATATATATATATATATATATATATATATCTAT
>JBAMYA010000020.1:14980035-15025731 GCA_037176975.1 Arrhamphus sclerolepis | reverse complement strand
ATTATGATGAAAGCGTGAATAAAATATTTATTTCAATGAAGTCTGACAGCACAAGATGTTCAAACATTTTAATAAATAAAAACCATAAATGTGAGTCTGAGTTACAGTTCATTTCTTACAGTTCTATATGAACAAAGTTCAAGTTCAAAAGACAAACGAGAAAACTTGTTGAACAGCAGTTATTTTTTTGAGCAGCAGACTATTCTATCACTGAGAAGTGAGACGACATGAAAGTGAAACAATTCAGCTGCCAGTAGAAACTGCCAAAGTTTATTACTCTGCATTTTTTTTAATCTACATACCCCATGCAGCTACGTTTGAATTTACTGAGAAAGCGAAAAAAAAGAAAAAGAAGCCGTTTTCAATTTCCTAATAACCATTACCCAAAATAACATTTAATAAGAGTTTTCTGGTAGCAATTTTTGCCACTATTAATCACTGTTTATAAACATAGCAAAATATAAATAGAGGTTAGGTTTTTGGTACTCCAGGGAATTAGATCAACTGAAGGTTCTTAATTATGATGTTAATTATGAGAAACATTAAGTGAATTTTAATTCAGTGCAACTGACTGCAGGCTGTTGTTAACCTGCATCCAGAGGAAGGTCGTACAAAGACCTGACCACATGAGACAAAATACTCCATCAGAAGGGAACGTAATGCTCACGTTAAACTCTAGAGACGTCTGTTTTAAAGATGTTTCCAGAATTCAAGTAACTTTTAAGAGGCTTTATGTGTTTTGAAAAATCAAAGTAGTGCAAAAAAAAAGCATATTTCATTCGCTGCAAAAATCAATGAGTCTATGTAAGGACAGCAGTTAAATGAGAGGACAACAACACAAAGGCCTGGTGTTAAACTAAAGCTCAGCGCAGGCTACAGCTAACACCAGTGGTGGGATCCAAACTGACAAGACTCTATGTGAATGTGATAAAACCGATATGAGTTTTTGCATTTTACAATCTTGACACTCCAGAGCAAGTTGTTGCCGCATGCCAACGCCACCCATCAGGTTTCAACGGTTTAGTGGCAATCGACATTTTCAAAAGAAAATCTTTTAACTGACAACCACAACATTTCTCATTTTTCCCAATAAAGTACTTAATGAAGGCAAAACCAAAAAGTCTAACTTTTCTTACTTTGACCTCAGCTGTCTGTGGAAGAAGTGTTGATGGTATCGAGCATTGGCCATGCAGGGACCTGAAATCTGGGAAGAGTTCCTTCCATTAACCTCTCCATCCAGAGCCCCAGCCTATCAAGCTTGTGGTGGACTTCTATACTAGTGGCCCTGCTGGAGCCTCTTTTGGGTATGGCCCCCTCTTCCCTGGAATGGGACCGGGATCGAGAGTGAGAGCTAGACCTGGACCTGGACCGGGAACTTCTCTTAGTGTCGGAGGAAAATGAAATCTCAGATGATGAGTCATTGGGGTCCTCTCCCGTGAAGACGGGTCTAAAGAGGCAAAAATACTTCTTGTAGCCATTGAGAGCCAGGACATGACCAGTGTAATCTGAAGACTCCTCATCATCTGACTGGGTCTCGCTCTGTCCGGAATAACAGGCTGAGCAAAGGAGGGAAGGCATCCAGTTGCGGTGTTTATCAGCATTAAGGAAAGAGAAGTGGAGGGTCTGACTCCTGAGGGTGGTGAAAGAGAGGTGTACGATTAACAGTTGGAAAATCGTGCAGATAAATACTTGAGTCTATTACCATGGTGATGCACTTTTGCAGTAATTTGTAGGCAATTTCTCTCGTGAATTTGATGAATTTTGAGACTTACCCAGAGAAAGAGAAAACCTCCTTGGCAAATTTCCTGAGCAAAGCATTCTTCGAGGCATTGGTGAGAACCAGAACAACATTCATGTGGCCAGGTCTCAGTTTGACCAGGTTACTGGTATATGTAATGTCTGTCAGCTCCGTCACTTCCACAAAGTCCTTTTTGGGAGGACGACTGCATGGACCCATGAGAAAGACAAATGAAAACAAACAAAATCATCTCATCTTTGTGAGACAACATCTCTTAAGGAGAATTCTAGAACCTGATTCCTCATCTGGGCGATATGAGCTCAAATCAATATCATGATTAATTTAACAGGTTACCTTGATTATGGTTAAGGAGCAGTTATTTTATTTTTTGAGGAAGCACACATGTTAATTTAATGAATATTTCAAAGAAGATAAACATTTGAAATAACTGACATGAGTAAGATTTCATTGATTACTGGTTCAGCCCAGCCCTGTCAGGTAGACTGTGCCGTTTAACACAATGCTACTGAGGGGCCCAAAGTGTGCCAAGAAAATATCCCCGACAGCAACCATCACCAGCCTGGACCGTCGATTCAAGACGGGATGGACCCATGTTTTCATGTCATGTATGTCAAATACTGAATGTTGCAGCTGAAATCAACATTCAGACCAGGCAACTTTTTTTTCTTTTCACAATCTTCTATTCTCCAGTTTTAGTGAGCCTGTGCAAACTGTAGCCTCAGTGTCCCGTTCATAGCCGACACGATTGAAGCCCAGCTACTTCAACATTTGACATGTAGTGCATTGAGAGATGGTGTTCTTAACACTTTGGTTGTAAGGAGTGTTTTCTTGAGTTACTGGTGCCTTTCTATGATCTCCAACCAGTCTCCTCTGACATCAGCAAGGCATTTTTGTCTATACAGTTGTCACCTTTTGGATATTTTCTCTTTTTCAGACCATTCTCTGTAAACCCTAGAGATAATTGGGCAGGAAAATCCCAGTAGATCAGTCTTGACCACGTCTACATGTCTAAATGTAGACGTGGTCAATAGTGTTTTTCTGTTTAACAAATAATTCAACAGGTATACCTAATAAAGCGACTGGTGAATGAACATATTCTGTTCTATTATTTTCATGACAAAAAATATGCAGATACATTGTGAAAAATCTAAATAAACATCATAAATTTGCTGGTCTGCTCCAGATCTTGTCTTGTTGCATGGTATGAAGAAAAAAAAGAAGTAAAATTAAACAGTTAAATTGTGCAGATTAGATATCAGAAATGAATTAAATCAATTACCTTGAGGTATTTGTTCTGCTTGACGCATCTTCCTCAGTTTGTGTCGTGGGATGCTCCTTCGGCTTTGGCTTCCGGGTTTTAGTCTCACCTGGCTCACTGAAAATATAACGCAAAAATGCGATGACTCTCAGTGGTAGAACAGAACAAGAAAGACATGTTTAGGCAGACCACTCAGATACTTTAATGCTAAGTAAAATTTTAAATCGTAACTCTAACATCGATAATAAAAGCAAAATTCAATTCAAATATCTAGGGATGTGAAAATGTCTGACGTGGAAAAGAGACATCCTTCTCTTACCTGAAAGCCTGAATGATAACAGTTCCAAAAAGAATGAATAAAGCTGAGAAGATCAGTGAAAGGATGGGCATCATCTCTCGCCTTGAAGAAAAAAAAGAAAGATTCTCATTGAAAGAAAAAGGGGGAAAAATACACAGCACTATTCAGTCCACGCAGACAATTCAGCCTCCACACACTTTTAAAGAGAAGCAGCTTTGAAATGAACACTTTACAAAAATGTACCAAGTTCATGTTTATCTTGAAGCAGAAGCATGTTTCTGCTTCGGATTTGATTAAAAAAAAAAAAAAAGTTTAAATCACTTTTTGCACCGCAATATGCAGAATTCCTGCATAAGTATTTTCCTACCAGTTTGAGTAGAGGAGGCCATCATAGATTTGAAGGATGTAATCATATGCTGCATTAATCCACTGCACAATAAAGATCTGGGAAAGAGATCAAAAATAAAAACAAAAATGATAAGATTCATAAAATGACAAAAATAAACTAAAAGCCAATCACATCTATGGAGACAAGACCTGGTGATCTCCAAAATGAGGCCAGGATTTGTATCTGTAGTGACTTACGGGGGCCATCTCATTGTTGAGCTCTGGTAGGGTCGTGTCTGAGCTCAGATACGTGGGGTCTTTCTGAAGGAGCTCCAGCTGTTCATGGAGGCGGTATTTGTCCTCCTCGCTACCATTCCAGCCTCCACTTACAGAGCGGTACAGAACCCTGCCAGCCTGGCTCCGCCTCTCCAGAATCACCACCTGTCATTGACAAACCAACACAAAATGTTACAATGGTACATATGTTTAACCAAAAACATTGAATGCAATGCAAACTATGTGCTTTTTTGTGTGTTTACAATAAACTGTGTTTAAATATGATTTGTTGATGAATGCTTGTTTTCCTTTGTGAACCGTGTGTTTAGAGCCCCTGACCTGAGGTGAGACAGCATCCTGGTTGTGTAGAAGCGCCCGACAAAGGGGCTGCTGCTGACGCTGATAAACGTACGCAAACCGTAGCACGTCTTTTTTGTTAGCTGAGGCAAAGTCCAGAAAGGCCTTATTAGCTTGGAGAAAGGCTTCATCCTCCCCCGTGATCAGCAGTATACAGTACCTGAAATTCATTCACAGAAGATTCACTTGCTAGAGCATTTTCTCCTGCCACAGCTACACTATACCCTGCCATCAAGAACCCAACCCCTGACTGGCTTTTTGAGCACTCCTTTCCTTTTCCTTCACTTCAGCAGAAGTGGGCCAGCAAATGAGTGAAAAAGAAAAAGGAAGATTGCCCCCCCATCAGTTCTCACAAGACAAAACATTTAATGCAGGACCATCAGCTACAACACTGCTCGGACAAATGTCTTACTTCCTCCGTCTGTGGAACTGCTTGACAGGACACAGTTCATCAAAAAGCTGTTGGCTGACCAGCCGTGGCAACTGCAGGAATTTGTTGTTAGAGACAAACTCGTCCATAATCTGTCGCTTCATCCCTCTAGCCTGAGAGAGAGAGAGAGAGAGAGAGAGGGCGAGAGGGAGAAAGTTCAAGGGATGTGAATGAGGTAAATCTGCCTGTGTGCTCTGATACAGTATAAAAGGAGAACTGTTTCACTCCTGCTAAGAGAGAAGGTGTTGTCTGTGGGTAATGCATGTACCTGGATGATGTCGACAGGCTTCTCTGTGTCCTCCTTAAACAGCAGCATGGTGGGAGCGTAGGTGTTAATGTTGAACTGCTGCAGAAGCTGAGTGTTGTGTTTCTCACCCTGATCCACATAGCCAAAGCGTATGTAGTCTCTGAAGGCAAATGCTGTTAACTAGAGATAGGCAAGACAAGAAATTAAAGCTTTAAAATATGGAGTTTAAGGCAAACTGATAACTTTTAAAGTCATGATTTGTTTTTTCTTTAAAAGCACCAATGTCTGTTATTAATAAAATGAAAAAACAAAAAAAATAAGAGCTTCTCAACAGATGTGACTTGTTTTTGTAGGATTCATTCGCCCTTAAAGCAAAAATTATGATTACAGAACAATCCACAATAGATGTTTAGAATAAAATTACATCAACTCCCTTTCAAATAATTGTATAATGACGGGATTCAATAAATAATAAATTTCCTTGCTTTATTGCAGTGAATAGATACTATTATTGGTGGATGTGAAATTCATTTTGTGAAGGCTGCACTGACTCTGCAGGGTAGGTGTTGACACTGTAGTCTACACCTGGATCAGCTAAACCTGCCCTTGTTATGGTTTTGGTAATACCTTGTTAAACCATAGCTAAGTTAGTCACATCTAAAATGGACGGACACCTTTTGTTCCTGTCTGCAAAAGAGAAATGAAACACAAACTGTCTGAGATTCACTGAAAGTCACTTAGGATGAACATCTCATACTGTGATAACTCCTTCTAGGTCTGAGAACCAACCAGCTGGGCTGCAGCGTAAAATATCAGACCCATCACTGGCGTTATTGTGACGTAACACTTAATAATATTTATTTGGAATGGCTTTTAATATAAGTTATCACTGTGACACAACTCTGAATGACCTTTTTATTTATTTCTCTGATCCTATGTTTTTAAGTTACGGTTTTATCTTTTTAAGCTGATTTATGTTAAAACCTGATTTTATTTGTGATTTTCTTTTTATTATTATTATTATTGTTGTTGTTGTCTAACTGTTCTGTTAAGCACTTCAGGTGCCAGGTGGTTATTGTTAGGTGCTGTATAAATAGATTTTGATTGATTGATTTGAACCATGGTAACCCAGCAGCACCAAAAATAAATATGCTGTAAAGCACTTTGTGATTTTATCTATGAAAGGTGCTCTATAAATAAATTTTACTTACTTACTTAAAAAAAATACAGTAATATATTTAAGATTCTAACATACAAAACAATCTTAGTGAGTTCAGCAGGAGCCTTTGGGCATCATCATAGTTTGGTCACCATATTTTTAAACCATCATGCATACACAGTGTGAATTGCAACAAGTTTAACTCAGATTGCAGAATTCCAAGTCTGTCGGCACCTTTACCTTGTAGAGTAGCGGCACAAGAGGGACTTGATCAAACAAGAGAATACTGGGTTTATTTTCAACACGCCAGCCTTCAAGAAAACCCTGGTAGTTGTTATCATTGATCTGGAAAAACAATAAATAGTTTATTTTAAAAGCTTTGCTCTGGCTATGTAAGAATGCCATCATTCTCACGCATTACATTTGTGTGAGAAGATATATATATTATATTTGCAACAACTGTGTAAGCAAATGAAAAATGAATCATCTAGGCTTAAAAAAAAAAAAAAAGGTACCATTAAAAAGCAAAAACACACACAAGTTGTAGTAGAAATCTGGTGTTACAAACCCTCTCCACCAGCTTATGAGGCAGCAGATCTTCCACAAACTGCCGCAGATACTCCCGCACCACAGCCTGGTGGAAGAAGGTCACTCTGCCATTTATTAGCCCAATAATGGAGGGAGCACGGTGAACTCCCAGCTGGTTGGCCAGGCGGCGTTCATAGCCGAGGTCCACGATGCCAATGCCCACACCTGGTGTAATAATTACAACAACCAATAAGTAATAATAAATCACATGTAGCAAAACATTAAAAAAATAAAACTGATATAATTGTGCTATTTTAATTGTGCTATTTTCTCCTAAAGATTGAAAATAGAACAACAAAATGCAACTGAAGGTAAGATTGTGGCGCCATAGCTCAGCCTCAGGTTTTACAATCAAATGAGTCTCATATGAACACAAGAGATGATGTAGCTAAGTCTCACTCTGATAACAAGCCAAATCTTGGAGCCAACATGTACGACTGAAAACATTTTCATATCTATAAAGTTGCATCTATAAATAAAAGGAAATCAAGGTTCGCATTGAGAATTCCCTTAATATATTTTGAAGATTTTCTTTCCAACCACATGTGGGTTCTTTTAAGTGAACTGAACTCAAGACCTCTTAAAAGTGATTTAAAATAAATAAATAAATAAATAAAAAGTGAACCAACATAAAGCTACTTTTGTTTCTACATTTGAGTGAAGACCCAGTTCTCTCTCTGGTCCAGTTCAGATCTGATGAGTCCTCAGTCCTCTTTCAGTTAAGAACATATGGATTTATGTGGACAGGTGAAAAGGAGCATGTGTGAAAACGGCCCCAAGTCTACGAAGTCACCGAAAACAAAGAACATCAAATATTAATCTATTCTGGATCTGTAACTACCCACCTATCTTCAGAAGGCCATAGTATATTATGGTTAAAACCAAAGAAAAAACAAACCTTCTACTGGGAAAACAGTACTGATATGTTTTGAAAAGTTAGGAAAAGCAAATTCGGAGACAGCAGTCTTACCCAGAGGTTCCAGTTCCTGGACTGTGTCCTTCCACACAGGCTCAATATGAATACACGCAAAGCACCAGTCTGAAGTCACTTTGATAAGGTATGGCCTCTTGAAGCTGTCTGGAAGGATGTCGCTGTTAAACCGTGCATGGTGAAGCATGTACTTGCTGTCTGCAAAGTCCCTGGACCTGGAATAGGGTTCAAAACAAAAGAGGCTGCACTTTCCATAAAGTACTTAAGAAATGGTCTGCAAAACTCCTATATGTTCACTAAACTATGACAAGGATCACAAAGATCTGGTATTTGCTTGCTCTAATGTATCAAAAAAGTCAGGAATTTCCACTGGATGTGCAACAACAGGTCATATATTACACTGAACCAATGAAATGGCTATAGTGCAGATTTTGTGTGTTTGTGTAAGTATAGTATTACTATTTTTACAGGAATTAAGAGGGTAAGTAGTGAACCCACGTAGTAAATGAAGGTTAAGAACTCAGTAGAAAAACTGAGTCAGAAATTTAAGTTTCAAGTTTAGAAAAAACATAAGAGCAGCCCAAACACCTCATGCTGACTGTGATTTGGGCTTGTCGTACATCAACAGTACCATGGCACCTTACAGTCACTTGTTTAGAGGAGCATCTCCATTAGTGGAATATCTGACGTGAAAAGCTAGATAGTTGAATCTATGATGATTAAAACTCGAAGAGGACAACTGAGGAATGTCATCTAATCCCAGAGCATTTCGAATCAGCCCAGAGTCAACACATTTGTCTCACACAGCAATTTTTGAGGCCACTGAAGATGCAGCCGGGATGCCATTCAACCCTTATACATGTTCCCAACAGTTCTCGTTCCTGAACATGTAGACACGTGTCAACAACTGAGGACATATTTCCTCTTGTTCCACTTCTCAATTGATCACTCTCTAATTTTCTCTTCTGACATTACTTTCTTGAGTCTCTTAGTCACCCTTGCCATTATGTGCACTGTAGTTCTATAAGCTGATATCATTGTTTTTGTTGTGTGACACTTTAGCATAAGCAATATGCTGTTGTCCAAAGAAATGATCATGTCAGCAGTCCAAAGTAACACTTTTGTTTTTTGTTTTTAATAATGCAATTGTCATGTAGACTGGAAGAGCTTAATGACACTTTCTAAAAGTAATCCAATACTCTTTCAAATAATACTGCAACTGGTATTTGAACATGGAAATTGCTTAGTGCTGCTTTAAGATAGCTGTGCCTAAGCAAATGGCATCAAATCCCCATGAAATGAAGCAAAAATATAAAGAAAAGTGGGTGAAAATTTCCCATCAATGATATAAGACTAATTATGTCAAATTGTAAACAGTTAATACAAGTTAATGCTGCTAAAGGTGGATCTACAAGCTTCTGAATATTGGATTGTACTTAGATTTTGTTTTAAACACAATGCATGAGCATTTTGGTTCAGTTATTAATAAATAATGGGAATACTTCCCTTTGTGCATTTCTTAAGACCTAGGCAGGACATAGTATCAAAACTAAAAGAGGGTGTACTTTCTTTTGAAATGACTGCATTACAATTATCAGATAAATGGAAAGCAGAGATTCAGGGTACCTGGGAAAATGGAAAAAAGATTCATCAAAGTAGAAACTGTTGTGGAAGCTGCGGAAACCTTGATGCTGTGACTGGCCAAAAGGCTGGTTTTCATCCATCTGCCCGTAGCGGTCAAAGTTGGACCTTCTCTCCTCATTAGATAGAATCTGCGTACAAAAGAGACCAGCAGAAGTGAGTTGATACAGCCATGCTGAAAGTAAAACAACTCGAGTAACAAAGAGAGAAGCGTGCACGTGACAGGTTGAGATGTACTTTCACTTACCTCGTAAGATTTAGTAATCTTGATAAACATGTCTTCAGCATTAGGGTCCTTGTTCTTATCTGGGTGCCTTGAAAAAAGAAACACGCATGAGATCGGAAATGACCCAAAAACTCACAGACGGGTGAGAGGAAAATGCTCTCTGTATATCATCCTAACTCACAGCACCTGGCGAAATAGCGTGTGTAACTCACCATTCCCTGGCAAGGTTCTTGTATGCCCGTTTGATTTCTGCTTGACTGGCACTCCTGCTGACACCCAGGATTTTATAGGGGTCATACTCGGAAGCCGATCTAACCACATGCACGGTCAAACTCAGCAGAAAGAGGGCTAACAGTACTGAACATGTCCGAGGATCGCGGCCGAGGCTCAAACCCTCCATCGTACGGCACCGCTGTCGTCTCTCGTAACGTCAGTTAGCTATCCAGCGAGGGACAAATACGTCGAACAATGTGCTTACATGTTCGGGCCTGTTAGTGTTTTGAGTGTCGAGTTAAAATACAGGCTATGCAGGAAAATTTCACTACGGCGAGGCCATTAGTTCCTTTACAGATGATGATGGACACTAGCAAGCCGTCAACGTCAGACTGGCAACCGTAGACTGTATACACTATTCGCAACATCCGGTCACGTGACCAATCGGTTTCTAAGGAGCCCGTTTAAATTTTTTATCAACTTGTCAATTCTATATTATCAAAATGAACACATATATCGTTTTGGATAAAAAGAAAAAGAAAACTGCTACTTTTGTAGGAAAAAAGAAGAAACATTAGTTCATTAATTTCTTTTGAACGTGAGAAAACCAAAATATTTTAACCCAACTATAAGGTTTACTCTTCACTCATTTAAATTTAACTTACTCTCTCAGACTTTAAATTTTTATTTGGAAAATTATAAAACAAAAAAAGCCGTTGAACATGCCAATTTTGTACTCCCGAATACTAAATATTTTATACATTAACAAAGATATCCAAAACTCTATCAACCCTTACTTACAATTGAAATAAAGTCCCTTATTAAATCTCTCAAATTTATCAAAAATAACAGAAAGAATGAAAGTGTTCTTAATTTTTACACAACTATGTTTAAACGTGCAAGTCTCACTTCTAAATAAAGCCCCTTTCTTATTTGTTATTTAATTTATTTAATTATATCCTCTCACTTTTGTTAAAACCTATGTTCTCTCGATTCTTTTTTCAAGTCTTACAAGTCTTTTTAAATTTTGGGGGTGTGGAATTCTTGCTAAAATGTGATTTTGAAATCAATAAACTGCCAATCAAATTTTGCCTCCATTAATGGAAATTAGTCTTTAAACATAAATCCTCTTCTCACAATCAACCAATCTGGAACAATAGATGCATATTAATAAAACATAAGTCATTTTATTTAAAAGACGGATAAGACCAAGGAATCTGGTCTATTCAACATTTAACGGATGACATTAGTTCATGGAATTCAGAATTAAGCATAACAACTGGAAAAAAATATAATAATGCCATACCACAAGCTCATATCAGAGGACATTTAGTCTCTTAATCAACAGTACCTTGATTGTATCATTTATTTATTCAAGATTCTCTCTTTTTATCTAATAAATGTGGGGGTATATAAACAAGGGGCCCAGGGGCCAGTGGGTGGTGGTGTGAAGACTTGCAGTACCTTTGAGCAGCGTGTGACATTAGTTATTCCTTTTGTGGAAGGAGAGTGGGGAGAAAGCCCTGATTATTGCTTTGGTTGTTTTTTGTTATTTATTTAGCTTCCTGCTTTTCAACAGGTTTCCCGCTCTGATTGTTGTTTTCTTTTGGGTTCCTTTTGAATGTTTTTTTCTAAATAAACATTCAAATGCCAGGGTTTCTCTCTCGATGGTTGAGTAGTTTATTTGGTGATTTTTAAACTTGACTGAAAAGAAGCACTCTGGGTGCAGAAGTCCATCAGCACCATCTTGCAGGAGGATTACCCCAGCACTGCATCCACTTCCAGTTTAAAAGGGATGGAAAACCCAGGTGCAGCTAAAACTGATGCACAGAGGACAACAAGGATTTAGCAGCATCAAAAGCCTGCTGACAGTCCATTGTCCATTTAAAAGGAACCTTTAGGCTATGCAAAGACGACAAAGGGGCAACCACCATAGAGAGGTTTTTGCAGAAACACCTGTAGTAACCAGCCATACCTGAACCAAAAAAAAAAAAAAAAGTGCAATTCACATCTGGTGGTGGGTGCTGGATACTGCATCACAACTGCGATTTTAGCATCCACTGGTCGAACTTGTCCATGTCCCACTTGCTTTCCCAAATTCACATTTTGAGAGATTGAGTGTCAGGTTGGCCTCTGAAAAATCTTTAAAAAACTGCTTGCAAACTAGAGATACGGATGGACCAGTCATTGGAATACACCACTACATCGTCCAGGTAAATGTTACACTGTGGCACATCTTTTCCTTTTCCAGCTTTATAATGGGAGTAAATGGGGATTTGCTCTGTTTTTGAAGCCAGGACCTAGTGGTCAGTTGAGGAACTGCTACAAAACATACTTCCTGGGTGTGTTTCAACCAGGAAGTGGGATGGTTGCTGCTAGGCCACAATGTGATTTTTTTTTTATTTATAGTTCTGTAAAACTTGCCACCTGTCTTTATGAAATATGTCAAGAAAGCCCTTTAAAAACAACAACAACAAATAAACAAAAAAAAGTACCTTTCAGAACCCAGAAACTTATTGGTCACGTGACCGGATGCTGCGTCCATTGTATACAGTCTGTGGTTAACGCTTGAAGACAGAACGTGAATTCGCAGCAGATCAGCCATCCAGCTGCGTGTTGTAACCATAGACATATTTAAACCCACATGGTTTCAGCCTTTCACTTCGGTTCAACATGATCAAGCTGCTTGCGTTTTCATTCAGGGGAGAGTGTTTACAAAGTGCGAAGATGGCTTCGTCTCGGTAGCTAACGCTAGCTCTGCTGGCTGCATCGTTCAAGGGACGAGCTCCTTTTAAGACTCCGAGGTAGACGACAAATCCTCTAATTCACAAAGAACGGAAGTCCATTTCATTAAAATGCTCAATTTGACCAAAATGCTAACTGTTAGAATCCATTTAAAGCCATTTGAATGTTTTGTAGTCCTCTGAAATGTTTGGTTTCTTCTCTGAAAGGAAGTGACTAGCTGCACCGTCCTGCAAGCATGTTTTTTTTTTGTTCTGTTTTAAATTGTCCCTGCTCTTTGTGTTCTTTGCTATGAAATCAGAAAGTATAAATCAGTCCTTGTGAAGTTTACGACTGGTGTTTTTTTTCTTTAAAAAAGCATTAATATTAATCTTTTGTGTGCCTCTGCCCAGCTTCAGCGCCATGAACCTGTTTCGTCTGGTATGCCGCCACAAGACAGCTCTGGTTATTGGCACGGTGTGCAGTTTTGCTGTGGTGCTGGTCTTCTTGGCCAAATGCACGTCCGAAACCTTGAAACAGGGCTATGCGGATCCTCCTGGCTTGGCCCCCCACCCTGGTGCTTTGCAGTTCCGTCCAGATCAGCGTAATCCCCTCTCCACATCCAAAGACCTGTCTGCGTTCCTTGTGGTCCTCATCACAACAGGACCCAAGTACACAGAGCGCAGGAGTATCATCCGCAGCACCTGGCTTGCCAAGCGAGACTCTGATGTTCTGGCCATGTTTGTGGTTGGAACTGAAGGCCTTCCAAACGAGGACCTCCAGAATCTTAACACAGAGCAAGGGCGCCACAAGGACTTGCTCTTCCTGCCTGATTTGAGAGATTCTTATGAGAACTTAACACTTAAGCTGCTGCACATGTACTCCTGGCTGGACCAGAACGTGGACTTCAAGTTTGTCTTCAAAGCGGACGATGACACATTTGCCCGCTTGGACCTCCTCAAAGACGAACTGAAGGGAAAAGAGCCCAGCAGGTTGTACTGGGGCTTTTTCTCAGGGAGAGGCCGGGTAAAAACGGCTGGAAAGTGGCGTGAAAGCTCTTGGGAGCTCTGTGATTATTACCTGCCCTATGCGCTGGGTGGAGGATACATTCTCTCAGCAGACCTCGTACATTATGTGCATCTTAATAGAGACTTCTTCAAAACATGGCAAAGCGAGGATGTGTCGCTGGGCGCCTGGCTGGCGCCGGTCGACGTCCGCCGGACGCACGACCCGCGCTTCGACACAGAGTATAAATCACGTGGCTGCAACAACAAATACTTGGTCACGCATAAGCAGAGCTTGGAAGACATGCTGGAAAAACACCAAACCCTGCAGCGCGACGGCAGGCTCTGCAAGGAGGAAGTCAAGCTGAGATTGTCTTATGTGTATGACTGGAGTGTGCCACCCTCACAGTGCTGCCAAAGAAAGGAGGGGATTCCTTAATTCCCCCAAGGCTGAAATTTGCTTTAATTTATACATATTACTATCCAGTGAGGAATGTTAATCTTTTTCCATCAAATCTCTTGTTAGACCCGAGACATTTGCATAACTGATAGATATCCAAGCAAAATCCATGATGTAATTCTCATTTTGGAATTTTTAGAACCATTGTTTCTGCTTTTGAAAACATGCCCCCCGTCCATTTAAAGTAGGTCTAGCTCAAGTATGTTAAATTCATACCCTGTAGCTTTTAATTTTAAAAACTTCAGATCCTTTAATTTAAATTCTATTGTGATAGGTTGTACTGCTTATTGTCAGTTAGATGTTGTCTACAGTGGTTCGCATTGTGGAAAGTTCATGAAGTTGTCTTTTCTAGTAGATATTCATTTTGACAAATCAAGAATGTTGGTTGGGGATGTTAACCTCATGTAGGTTCTACACATCCACATCTCATCTAGACCTGATTTAATTCAGTGTAACAGCACTCTAATGGAAACATTTCTTGGTTTTTAGAAGTAGGAGAGGTTTTTATTTGGAAGTAGGGCAGAAGTTTTACATCTTATATTTGTAAAACAGCTGGAACACAGGATTGGCTAGTATGAAACTTGGGTGTTTTTTTGTTTTTTTTACTTGGAAGCCAATCTCAGTCCTGGGCCCTTTGTCACTCTTTTTACCTTCCCTGAGCTTATTTCCAGTTTACAACTTCCTCAACCTGCATCTTTCTTTTCTCTGCTTCATCTGCTGTGCCTCCTTGTTAAATATTTCCCGATGCTATGAAATGTGTTTTAACGTGATTTCAGTGTTGTAGATATAACAGGCAAACAGAGGTGGGTCGTTCTTATCCTGGACCTCCATGGTGTCTACATGTTAGTTGTTTTGTTTTTTTTTCTTATTTCCTCATTTTCATTTCTTTCTTTTTGTATTTTATTTATTGTTAACTTATTTCTCACCAAACACAACACACTGGTACCGAGTGTGCGCAGAAATGGATGCATTTGCTGATTGTGGATAGTTTTTATTTCTAACAAATATTTAGCAGAATTTATGGAAAAATGTCTACTTTTTACGTATGAAACTGATGTTTACAGGCAACCATACACAAGGTTTGTTTTAAAGGTGCAAAGATTGCTTTAGATATAATGTTGTTGTCTTCTTACTCTGAACCTGCAGCTGATGTGAGGAGTCTGTGATGGTACTTCCACTACAATAGTTCAACTGTACATTTGGTTACAGTGGATTTAATGTGTAACAAGATCAAGCTACCTTTGAATGTTTGTGTCATTTTTTAAGCAGCACATCCGTCACTTTGTTGTTTTTAAAGTAAAACAAACTAACAAAAAAACAAACCTGATTTGAAATTCCTATATTTCTTCTGGATTATTCATCTTCCGTTGTACGAGGTGCTCCAGATTAAACTTCCATGTAACGTCAGTAGCTGTGTTTCAGAACTAAAACCCACGTTCTCACTACTCAGCTGAAGTTACTTTTTGTTTTCCTGTTCTTCTGATTTTATTCCAATGTCAGGTTTTTTGTTTTTTTTCTCAGCTTGTATCCTGCCTAAATTCAATCTCGCTTGTCAGTATGGTATTACAAGTATAATGTAAGCATAGTAGCTAGCTTAAAAAAAGTCGCTGCTATAAAAAGATGTAAATAAGTGGTTGAAGAGGGTGCTTTCAAACTCGTCACAGACAATTCGTTAAGACCAAAAGAAACTTTAAACTTGTAAAGAAAAGTGGATAAGTTCCATTTTAAATGATCAAGTTTGTAAGTTTTCAGGTATTGAAATGATCCTGCAGCGTTTCTTCCAAAACAAAGATTTGTGAATGTATGTACAGTTACCAGGCAGTATGGATGCTCCTTTTTAACCAATGCCACATTTGAAGTATTTATTTGTCTCATTTCTGGCATTCATTTAGGGTTTGGGATACTCCTCAGGGTTTGTCTCACACGAACAAACTCTGGCACATTCTTCAGGCTTTCACTCCTCCTCTTCTCCTCCACTTCATACTGTAAGGCAATATGGATCAGGGTTTAACAGCATCCCAGTTTTGATGATATACTGTATTCGAGAATAAATTTCCAGTTTATGTTGGTTTTCTTACCCATCGTACTTACAAGCTGTATTCTTTGCCGCCGTGTGCGTAGCTTCACCTCTAAGTCAGACTGAGGGTAGAGGTCCAGCTCCCGTTTCCTGTTCTGCTCTCTCTGTGTATATTCCAGCACACGTTGCAGCTCTGGCCTTCTTCGAGGCAGCATGCCTCTGAGAATTCAACAAATCACAGATAAATTCAGCCCAAAAATAAAAAAAAGACACTTTCCTTGGGGTGCTTTTCATCAGTCAGTTCACAGGTTAGAGAGGTATTGGAGATGCAACATTTTCTGTACAAAGAAGAGTTTTGGAGCAGTTAAATCACCTGACTTTGCCCTCCACAATCTAAAGGCTGAAGAACAGATATGTTTATCCTCTGTTAAGATATCGGTGTTGATGTTTCAGATGCTTCTGGACTTTTTGGCACAGTTTGCGGTAAACACCACCTGAGCATATTGCTTATCCGAGTCACTGCACGGTTAACTGGACTAAGAGGATTCACTGACTAAAATGCAGACCTGCAAAAACAATCACCTCTCTTTTACAGTTATAATGCACCTTTTTCCACATACAAGCCCAAAAAGAAATATTTCAGTAACAAGAAAATGAGGAGTTTTGAACAAAACAACAAAGACGTAATGGAAAATTGATCCACGTCTCTATATATCATTAAGTCTGCACTTTTACAATGATTTAAGGTTTAAAACTTGTTGCTTTCTGCGACATCTGTGTGCATATTCGATGTGTACCTGCTGCAGGTACCCTGATCATGGCAAACCTGTGCATCCTGGCAGAGTTTTCTCACCGTCTGTAGCAGAATAGCAGCTCCTGGTGAAGAGCTCTGTGTTGGAGAGAGGCCAGTTTGGGATTTATCAGCTTTTGCGCTTTGATGAGGTCATCTTCCTCCTGTTGTTGATTTTCAATCATCTGGCGAGGTGGAATCATCCAGAAGTGATGTCTGTCTGATGTACACAAATGCAGAACAGTTGGAGTTTTGGTTCAGTGCAGCATCAGTGCTCACCGTGCACCAAGATGTTTGTAAAAAAAAAAAAAAATCATAAAAGTAATAGCACCACATAAGCCCCTTTGTTATTTATTTATCGATGTAAATGAGTCCTTCAGACATCTCCCTTGTTTATTCTTACCTCTTCTGTTTCTGTGCCCCGTTTTTTGTGACACCTGAATGAAGATCAGGAGATGGTGACATTTGCAATATGAACAAAATTAAGATGTAAACAACTTAATCGTTCTGTAAGAAAATACTTTCATCCACCTGCATACAAAACAACTCAGCATTTAATACTTAAATGTCAACAGGAAAAAGGAGTGAATGAAGACAAGAACTTATCACTACAGAACAAAAAAAAACACAAAATGATGTATTAATCTCAAACACAGAAATATTTAGGCTTTATGTTAAGATTTATATATTTCAATTGCTTATAAAGTTTCCATACATACATACGTACATAGATAAGCCTTTTCTGGATTTAACTTGCTAAAATATTGCTACATTATGGTTTGGTATCAATAATATATCATATTTTTTTAATGGCAAAACCAATGTTTTGATTGATTCACAAACATTTTATAAGTATATGACAGCCTTAGACTTGAGAAACCGTTCAACAGTATTCTTTTTTAAATAGATAACATTTTTAGATGCCAAACTTGGATTATGCACTCTCAGAAATATTTAGACCTTTTTTTTATCATTTATTAAACTTCCATCCATTTGGATTACATAGATTTAATATAAACAGGCTAATAAACTTAATGTGATGCATATCTGTAAGTCAAATGTAAATAAAACAATTAAGAATGAGATTCATATAATTATACTAATAAACCCAACATTGTTTTAAATACGTAATGGCAGTGGAATGTGTTTATCAATGATTAATATAATTTCTTTCAAATGCTTAAGAACCAGTGTAGGTATTCAATATATTGAATGGTTCTTAAGAATTTGAAACAAATTAGGTTGGTCTTTATTGGTATAATTACAGAAATTTCATTCTTAATTGTTTAATTTACATTTGTCAAATATGCACCACATGAAGTTTGTTAGCCTGTTTATGTTAAATCTATGTAATCCAAATGGTTGGAAATTTTTATATCTAATGAAGATATATAAATTGAATTAAAATAAAGTCTGAATATTTCTGTGAGTGCATAATGTTAGTTAGACATCTTAAACTTTTTTATCTACTTAAAAAAATGCTGCAGAACAGTTTCTCATGTCTAAGGCTATCATATCATATTATAAAGCTTATGTGAATCAGTCCATCAAAACATTAGTTTTGTTAACTTTCTTTTTTTTTTTTTTAATATTGATACATTTGCACCACAATATAGTAAAAAATATTGGAAGTTAAATTCAGAAAAAGCTTATGTATGCATGTATAATTGTTATATTAGTTATAATATGGGGGTGGGGGAAAAAAGAAAAAAGTAAGATACAAATAAGCTTACCTGTATGTTCTGGTAGAGACGCATTGCTGAGAAAAAAAAAGAGGAGGTTCTGCAGAAAGTGTGCTCCCCTAGAAACAAATGTTCCAGGAGAGGCTCGCTTCTGCTGCTGTGAGGGTTCCAGAGCTGGAACAGGGAGGCTGATGAGAACAGGTGCTCCAACCTGTCTTGTGACCAAATCTCATTAAGTGTCTTACAACCCTTTGTTCCACCTGTGTTCCCTTCAGGGAGAGAAACTTCTGTTGTCTCTGAGCAGCAACATATGCAGAGGAGGGAATAACGTCACTAGGATAAAGCAACATGAAACTGTTGGGATATTACCACAAAACATATATGGTGTATGAATTATCATGAATATTGACGGTCACATTTGGCCTGTTGTTAGTTGCTGCTCTTGTTACATTTTATTTCATTACGTTGAACACCTCTGTCCTCATGCTCTCACCTGAAGGAAACGGCATTGCATCATCTGGTAGTGAAATATGTTTAATGTAGCAATAGCAAAGAGGTAAACACAACAAATATGAGCGCATGACACTATTTCACTCAGACAGTTTCTGTCCCATAGTAAATTGAAAGGTGGGGATTACCAGCAGACCGGTATGACCCCAAGCATATCCAGCACTGACACAGGGATTCATCATCGTAATGTAGAACAATGCAGTGATTATCTGGCTGTGTATCTGGGACAATAGTATGCATAACAGGATGATGCAGGTGAATTTAAGCTTGAGAAATGTAAAACTGCCTCTTCAGTTCTGATTTCATCAGATAATTTAAACATTCCCGCAAAAAGGGAAAGAAAAAGCTCTGAAATGTGTAATACAGCTTTCCATGTCTGGATGCTGCATAGAGTGCTCCATGGTGCTTTTCTGAGAATAAGGTGGGGCTGCATCAGCTGGATTCTGGTGTCAGCTCATTAAAGCGTGGGTGGAGGCTCATTTTAATCCTCATCCTTTTCTTTGCTATTGCCAGTCCCATTTCCAGGTGCAAATCTGCAGGCACAGAATGTTTCACCTGCTTCTTAATTGTTTCTTCGTCATCCACCCACAGATTTACGTACCTGCTGCCTCCATCTGCTGCAGGACACTGCATTTAAGTCACATTTCATAAAAAAATAAGTTATGAAAGATCTGTGACATATTTCTCTGCCTTCTTATGTGTAGAGATGTTTACTGTCCATAACTTTACTCTTTTAATGCCACATCTTACAGACTAACTTGTAATGGAGTTGAATTTAGTTGTCATGAACTATTCTGCAAATCCAAGGTCAGGTTTTTTCATGAGTACAGCCATTATATTGTAAGCATTACATTTTTTTTTAACTTACAATTTATACTGGTTTCTAATTTGTATCTATTTGGAATTGTTAAAGCTAAATTGTAAAATGGCAGCTATGTTTTTTGGAGAAATATAAAGAATTTTTGTGCTGTATGGCATTGCTGAAATGTAACACTCTTTCATCCAAGATTGTTTTTGTCAACAGATGTAGGAAAACACCTCAAAAACTAAAACTATGAGCAATTTTCAAAACTAAAAGTAAAACTAAAACTATAAATGTGCTTGTTAAACTGAGACTAACTAAAATACTGAAATAATCAAACAAATTGAAGAAAAAAAAACTAAATAAATATAAAAACTACTTAAAAAAATTAAACTATTATTTTCTGGTAGAGATGTCCATAACGTTACTCTTTTAATGCCACATCTTAGAGGCTAACTTATATTTGCCACATAACAAAGCAAAATTCAAGACAAAAAGTAGTAATGGGTATCCAAGTCAGAAAATGGCATTTATTATTATTATTTAGTTGTAAATTTAGGAGTATTGGTGGAAAATTTAATTGCTTTTTAAATTTTGAAAAGACTTTATGGATAGACTAGAGCGAGGTAGCTGTAACTTTATGTTCCACTAGGTGGCAGTAATGTCGCCTCGACAACAGTAAACAAAGGGTAGAAGAAGAATGTCAGCCAGAGAGACGGAAACGTCAACCAAGAGACGGAGAAAGCTTTAAAGTCTTTAAAACACAGGCCCTAGCCATGGATTACTGATCCCCAGGAGGAAACAGCCACATAACATCATCAGAGACCAAACTGCAAATATGACAAATGGTAGGATTATCCGCTTTATCTGTCAAGGCTGCGACAGCAGAACATTGAATTTACGGAGGAGGGCTAGTGGGAGCTAACTTAGCTGCAGACGTGGCTCAATGTTGATGACTAAATACATTCATTGCTACTTTTGACTGCATTATATCCCTACTTTGTTGTCAGATACAGACACATTGATATATTTAACATAGAACTCGTCAGTTATTGTTTAGTTTTTGGTTTGTTTGTTTGTTTGTTTGTTTTACTGGTATGGCTAACACTGAACAGATCAGAACACCCAGGCAGACTGGAACAGATCAAGTATCAGTGTTTGACATAGTTGCTGACATGTGTACATTAGCTATAGATGTCTGACTTTGCTGTCAATCGGATGAAGGAACTTAGTATATCTCAGCATGTAGTTTAAGGCGGTGTTGTTCAGTCATGGTCCTCAGAGCCCATTGCGTGTTTTAGATGTCACACCTGATTGGATGGCCATCAGCTTGTCTCGGAAGATCTACAATTCTGTCAGTGAGCCACTAGTTAGAGCCTAGTGTGTTTCAGCAGGGAAACATCTAAAACATGAAGGGCAGTGGGCCCTAGGACCAAGACTGAAGAACACTGATTTTGGGGGAAAGTCCATCCCAAGCCAAAGCCTATATGCTGAATGAATAACCAAAAATGCAAACTTAAGCCTGTTCTCAGGTGGCAGCAGAGGTGTCAAACGTCATCATATTTTATATTTACGTAGAAGTACAGATATTAATGTGGAAAAAAACAAACAAACATATTCAACTTCCTTACTCAAGTAAAACTAATAAAGTACAATGATTGATAATTATTTTTCAATTATAGACTACAAATCTTTTACATCTCAGGAAAACTGAAAAAGTCCGACCCCCCCCAAAAATTCTTATTTATTAGTAATCTATACAGTGCTGCTACAAGGAACTAAAAAAGAAATAACAATAACAAAAATAATAATAAAGAAATAACTCAACACAGTTTTCCCAAAGTTAAACATATCCAGAACTGAACTATCATTTTTATTAGCTTTGGGATTCTTAATATTGTACTTCACACAACTTACTTTTCACAGATTTTTTTTCAAAAGATGAAACCTGAGAGCCTTACTTCACTGCAATGTGTAAACTTGTTTTCCATGTCGACAAAATAATTTGAAACATTACGCTTTATCTGTACACTCACTCACATTGATACCTTGCTGTTGCTCATTTTGTCGTGTTTGTTTATTTTATTTTATTTTGTGGCATCATCCTTGCAGTCCACATGTAAACAAGTACAAACCTTTACCACTTGTGCAAGTAAACACTCTTTGAGCAGAGAGTACAAATGCTATACAGGTTGTGCTGTAATATTGTTCTTGCCTTCTCCCTAGTTTACTCTTTCGATGGCATCCTGGTGTTTGGGCTGCTGTTCATCTGCACTTGTGCATACCTCAAAAAGGTTCCTCGACTCAACAGCTGGCTGCTGTCAGAGAAGAAAGGCGTGTGGGGTGTCTTCTACAAAGGTACATTCCAGAAGTCAAATCCTTCAACGATAGAATGACTCAGTACAGCACGTTCTGTGTTATGCAAATTTTTCCATGCACTAGCTCTCTGCTATATCACACTTTATATTTGCTGGAAGTAAATTTAAACTGATGAGTTCTGGTACATAAGGACACATACAAGAATAGCATTATCTAAATCCTCAATACTCATTCGTCCAAATCAGGGGTGTCAAACTCATTTCATTCCGGGTCACATCATCACAGTGGTTATCATTAAACAGCCGAATATTCTTTACGTTCTCAAACAACTATGTTGTCAGATTTTCAGCTAGTTCCTGGACCTGTTAGTTAAAAAAAAAAAAAAAAAAAGTTGAATTTCATCATATCTCAAAAAAAAAATTGACCTTTATCATTTATCTAAGACTTTTGTACTAAAGTGTTTTTTTCTGCAAATAAAAAAAGCTTTTGTTTTAAAAAAAAGAAGCTAATTTTGGTGTAAAATTTCCAATTTTTGCAAGATAAAAAAAACAAAAAACAAGACTTTATCCTACAATCACAAATGTCACAAAAAATGTGACATTTTAGCTTAAATTTACAGTTTTTTTGTTGAAAAATATCAACTTTTTTTTTACAACATTTGACAACAGCGTCAAATTTTTCTACAATTTCACCTTAAGTTTGACATGTCTGGTCTAAATCTTTGGTTTAAGTTCTGCATTTATGACGTATTACTTGTCTTAGTGCTTCATTCGTGTTGCCCAGCTATTTAGGTCAGTACCAGTTAACAACGAAATGCTTTACTTTTTCTTCATTTGATAAACTAACCTGCCTGATAAAGTGGTTGCCTTTTTAATGACATCATTTCATGTCTGTCTTCTTCTGTAGACATGTCATACATATCATGTGCAGTTCTGATTTAGAAAGTCTAGCAGATAGTCATTTGCCTTTTATTCATATTCCTATATTCCTTTCCAGTGAATGACTATTTCTAAAAAGGTTGAGTGAGGCATTAATATATGAGTAGAATTAAAAAGGAGAAGCAGTTAAAGTGTTGATCACAATTATTTGCATCATCAATGGCAGTCTGCTAAAATGTCTATTTGTGACATCTCTACACCTAATCATCCATTGGATTAAACCACAGGAAACTGTGCAACTTGAACCACACCTGTGGATCCATCGGTACTGTGTTGTTGTGCCTATGTTTCCTCTACTTAATCTGTTTGTAACTGACCTGTGCTGTTTTTGTTCAACAAATCTTTAATTCTCAGCTGCAGTAATTGGGACGAGGCTTCACATCGCTGTGGCGATGTCCTGCCTGACCATGGCCGTCTACGTTATCTTCTTGAAATGATATTCGGACTGGCATGGGAGTGACTGGATGGCTGCAGACTGGGGATGGACTCGACTCTGTGGTGATGGTGTGAGTTCTCATTGTGGAACGCCTCTTGGATTATATTTCAGATGAAACTCCACTTGCCCTGGGGACCTTGTTCAAAGTTAAGCCAGTGCTGCCCCCATGTGATGACGGCATACATAACTTCCTCCTGAGGAATATGTGTGCACTGCAGACATAGAGGGCACTGTGAAACTGCTCTACAGTTACTACAGTGGAGACAATATGCTGGTGTCCATGGTATGTTCCTGTTGATGGGTAACACTCTCGACTGTCTTCATACTGTCCTCAACTACGCCACATGATTATTTATATCGAAGGGCAGTGTGTACATTATACACTTCATCTGTATACATGTTAAAATAGCCTAGCTGTATATGTTTAAAAAGAAAAACCTGTAGAGATTGTCCAGAGGTCATATGTGATTAAACTTTGAAGGACCATTTCCACCGGCTCTTAGGTGTGCTGTTGTTCAGTATCATTGTTTCTGTCAGCGGCAGCGGGAACTACAAACAAATCTAATATATAAAGATGTCCTTGTCTAGACTATATTTTTCTTTTTAATTTTGTATCTTTTCTTAACAGTGCTGGTTCGTATCCTCTAAACCTTTTTTTGTTTGTTTGCTTTTCTTAAAATTTGAAATACACATTTTGCACAGGTGTATGTTGTGTAAATACGTTGCCACTGAAATCTGTTTTTTTGTTTTGTTTTTTTCCACAAATTAGTCAACATTAATTTAGGTGTCAGGGCATTTTCAAAAGTTTCCACAAAAACGTAATAATTTAAAGAAACTCTTATAAAATTGGATAGCTGTATTTAACTTGCCACAAGATTCAAATGCAATGCCAAATGGGGATGGTGCTTCTCATGCCATTTTAAACTTGTAATGTCATTGTGACTGTCTCTGGCACCTTATTTGTATTATTAAAAAGTATAAAATTTGGACGGGATGCAATGGGATTTTCAATAAAATGTTGGAAAATACAGTTTTGGGTTTTTTTTGTTCCTTTTGCGCAAATAATCTTGTAACTCAGTCTATAAAATGTAATCATCCTTCTATCTTTGAAGTTTTAGATTTATGCAACATGTAATAAGCCCTCTTTTAATCCTACATTTAAAATGTAAAAATAATAAAAATTATATGATCACAGTTGGTCATAGTATTAACAAGAACAACCTCAGACAAAAAACAAACTTTTTTCACCGAGTCATCATTTATTTGGTGAAAATGAAACCAAAATGAAAATAAATAAAGATAATAATTTAGATAATACTAGGTATTTCCTTTCTGTTTCCTTAAAATTAAGGAGAGTTCATTGCAGCCAGGCCTCATGATGAGTTCATCATCATCAGCGGGTGTCCAGAACTCTATAAAACTGCCATTTGTTGCTCTGGTGCATTCTGGTTAGTGTTATAACAAAGCTAAGAGGAAAAGATATAAGCAGTGGTCTTACATAAGCCATTGTCGGCTGTTTACAGTGAGAATGATTATTGACAACTGAAGCATTAAGGACTGCTGCCAGCCTTGAATGGAAAGATGAGTCCTTTTTAGTCTGACCTTTCCAAGCCAAACCACAGCCAGTCACCATGATATGTTCACACAACAAAATGTATTCTGCTTCATTAGTCTCCCAATGTAGGGGTCAGAAGTCAAGATAGTGCTAAATAGATAGTGGTGACAGCTATTTGGTGGCTATGCCTCCTCATCAGTCAATGGAGACTGGCTCGCTTTTGGAGCCACCCTAGTGGTCAGTCGTGGAACTGTAACATTTCCAATTTTTCACGATGGCTGCAACCTGGATAGTTGCTGCTTGGCACCTGGGGATTTCAGAAGGAAAAACTTCATATGCACCATCAGGAGGTGATGGGTTGTTTTGCAGCCATAAGACCTGGACACCTTGCAGTAACTGAGTTAACCACAAACTATTCAGTATATCAGAGTATTTTAGAGGCCAATAGGCCAAATGTGGCTCATGCAACAAGACAATGATCTAAAGTACATTGGTAACTCTGCAACAGCATGGTTGAAAATTGTGTTTTACAAACAATCGAAAGAAAAAAAGATCAAATTGTGATTAAACTGATTTAGAGGGGGAAATAATTTTTGAACAACTTTATTTAGATGTAAATCAATGCACCACTTTTAAATACCACCAAGATGGTATAGAAATGTCAGGTTTTAGCCTATGATTTCAGCTATTCCTGGTTGTTCTATGGCTTGTCCTCAATATGAAAGATGTTGCTGATTTTCAGAATCAATAATCTCTAAACAGGTGAGTAGTTCCTAGCACTTTTTATGCTTTCAGTTTCACCCCTCAAGCTCTGTGACCTCTGCTAAAGAAAAAAACCCAAACCACTGTTTTGCTCCCAGCATGCATCATGATGGGATCTTCATGCATTACAGGTATGTTTCAAACTTCCATTGAATATGGTTTGTCGCATAATTTACTCCAGTCAAACCATTTACCTTCCATCCACTTTTTTTCAGTCTCTCCCATACGTTCTAATACCTAGACCAGATGTTGGATCCAAAGAAGCATGTAAACGTTGTTTTATGGATGCCTTCCTTTTCACCCATCTGATTCTAGGACACATCTTACCAACATTCTCAGCTTTCCAATAAAAAAAAAAATTAAAAAACACCAAAAAAACAAGAAAAAAAGAAAACCCTATGCTAATTTACAACTGTTTGATAAGGAATTATTGCTGAGAACATTGTTGTTTACATGGCATTTTGTGCTTTGAAAGAATATCTCTTATTTAGGCTTTGATATTTTTCTGTCCTTTCTTTTTGTCTTAACAAAGAGGCACTTCATCTGTGAATAAAGCTCACCATGGCTCAGCCTAAAATAAATAAATAAAATGACAGAATTGAGTGCAAATGTACCTCAAAAACAACCTATTCAAAACAAAAACAAACAAACAAACAAAAAAAAACCTATTTGCCCGTTTAATTAAGTAGAAATGACAAGCAGTCTTGGACCTTCCAGTCTGAACAAACCGCTGAAACTTATCTCACTTATCAACAAAAGAAGACCCCAGCCACATTCAGGTGTGTGCCATAAGAAATTAATAAGTAGTATAAGCTAAGTTTGCAATAAATAGGTTATTTCTAATTTCATCGGCTGTTAATTATACCAAATCCCTTTGCTATGACTTTGATGTCCACTTTAGTCGTGTGATCTATTTTTCACTGATGTACTGTCGTCTAGTTAGACGTCTGCTGCTGCGACAAGCTTTTTATATTTCTGGGGAAAAACATGTACAACATGTAACATTTGCAAAGCAGACAGATACAACGTACACCTAAGTGTGGAGGGACGGACAGTCCCTTCCCCTTTCCAGTGGTGACGGGATATCCCCTGGTTTTCTAATACCGAGTCATTTCTCGCGAGAAATTCAGAATAAACCGGGAGCGCGCGATGACGATGGAACGTGCGCGATCACGTTACCGCACGTCTAGCAGAGCGGGATCAAAATAGGACGAAAAATCCAGTGAAAGCCAGACTGAGCTCCTGACCGACTCCTGCGCGTTTTGCTGGCGAACTTGTGCGGAGAGGAGGGATTTTTAAAAATTGAAAGTAATTCAGTTTTCCCCATTTACGCAGCTGCATCGTATTTGCACCGCTGGGCGGCTGAAGTTCCCTGCCACACAGGGAGGAGAGGAGTGAGGGCAGAAGTTTCCGCTGCCTTGTTTTGTCACTGCGGGGCTGCTGCTGGTGAATCCGCAGGAATGTCGCAAAAGAGACCCACTTTCTACCGACAGGAGCTGAACAAAACCGTGTGGGAGGTCCCGGTGCGCTACCAGCACCTTTCTCCCGTCGGCTCCGGAGCCTACGGATCCGTGTGGTAAGTTGTTCTTTGCAGGGCTTTTCAGCACGATTGCACAACGGCTAAAACAGCTTCCCGGTACCCACCGAGGCCCATTAGAGCTGCCTCTTCTCGGGTTGCAAAGTTTCCGTGGAATACATAACAAAAACCCACGCATGCCCCCCCTTTTGTTTACGACTCCATAGTCGGTGTGATGGCAAAGCTGCACTCTCCGGAACGGCTCTTTTATTTCGGAGGGTGGAGAGGTTGTGTTTTCCTGAGCCTCACGCACTCTTGTCCCGTAAACAACTGTATGTACTTCTCGTTTCCAGTAAACACGCTGCTTGGAGTTTGACTAAACCCTCGTGGTTACAGTGCAGATTTTTATTTATTTATTTTTTAACCAGATCCTCTTCGAACCACAGATTGGTGACATGTTCGTGTTCACGCTTGCATCATCTGGAGAAGGGTACCCTCATAATACAATGAGGGGCAGAGCAGCGAAACAATCGCCGTCGACGAGAACACCATTGTATTCCTGCACGCGCAACCTGCTACTTGACACATCCGCACATTGCATACATTATGCATTTTCCAGTCGGGTGCAGCCTGCAGGGTACCAGAAGGTCACGTGGTTTTCGGAAAGTAGGCCCCCCTTCTCGTGCACAGAGAGAGCTTTCTACAGGACGACCACGACGACGATGACTCCAGAGTGATGTCATCCTTTCTTCCGTCGCGTTACAAATATACATGACTCACAGTCCCGAGATGAGGTAGTGGCCTCAGCAGTGACGCCCTCTGACCGCAGAGTCGTTACACAGAAATGATAACTTCATACATTTCAACTGGTCACCATATGCTTTATGACAAAGCATATGGTGACCAGTTGAAATTTAATAATTTAATTTCAGTTGGTCATCATAAAGCATGTGATGACCTACTGAAATGTGTGAAGTTATATAAAGCCTTTATGGCAGGGGTGTCTCGCACTTTATTTCATCTTGGGCCGCATCATCGCCATGGTTACAATTAAAGGGCCAGTTATTTTTCTACTTTCTTGGACATTAAAAAGAATAATCATAATTTTGTCATAAAATTTCAAATTTCACAACAATTTCAACTTTTATCACAAAAATTACAATTTCTTTTGTCATATAACAGTAAAATTTAAAAAAAGAATCAGAAAAACTACAACTTATATTATAAACCTAAAACTTTCAAAATGAAATCCCATTTCTTTCCTTGAAAAATCACCAATGGGAAAAAAAGACTTTGTAAACAAAACAAAACCAAAAAACAAGTTTTGTTGTTAAACTGCAAATTCTTTGAAAGATTTTCTTTAAATAACTGAGACTTTTTATCACACAGTAACAAAAGTCACAAACTTGTGACTTTTCAACTTAAAATTACAGTTTTTCTTTTGTTTTTTAGAATTTGAAACAAAATAGCAAATGTTTCTATAATTTAAACCCTTTGTCCTAAAATCACAAATTTATGTTTAAAATAAAAGTTTTACCAAAAAAATAACAAGTTTTGCTAAAAATTAGCAACTGTTTGTTGGGAAATATTTTTCAAACATTTGCTAAATTGTGACTTTTTGACCACTTCAGGAGGAATGCAGTATATGATTGTTTTTGCACATTCTGGCAGACCAGATAAAATGTAATGGTGGGCCAGATGTGGCCCATGGGCCTTGGGTTTGACGTGTGCTTTATTAATTTCTGTTTAAGGACGATGGGTAAAAATGCCTATGTTTTTTTTCACTGAAGACATTAAATAAAAGGCATGCCTACATCCAAAAAAAGTTTAAATATATAGATGTTTGTCCGGAGTGCTTATTATAATAAGTTCATAATGCTGGCATGAAAATGGTAAACTGAACGACCTGTCACCCTGTTATCTGTAGCTGCTTCTGACGTCGTCTCATTGGAAAAACCTTCCAACTTTTTTTTGTATTTTACTATCAGCCAAACCAGAGCTCAGAAAGATCAAACCCATTTTCCAACTGTAGCTGCCAATAAATTGTGCAACCAGAAAGGATCCATATAGCAGAGTTTCCCTAAAATCCTACAGGGTTTTTTCGAAAAGTATAAATAACTTGGTCACACCTCCTGTAGCTCGCTGCAGCTGGTCGTCAGCTGGACACGTGCTCTCTGTAATTCAGCTGACAATCTTTGTTGTTGCTGCCATAATGTTATGCAGGTTTTCCCACACGCTTGTTTAAGAAAAACATTAATTATGCGACTCTTACTCTCTCTAACGTGACCAAACACTATATTTTCTCATCATTTCCTATCTTTGCTTTCTGCTACTACTTTTGAAGTGCCAGACCTGGATGATATAAAGGGGTTCATGATGAAAGACTATGCTGGCTAGGACTGCAGTATGCACCGTGTGAATTCCTGGTATGATTTAGTCTAGGTTTCTCAGCATCAAACCAGTTCAGGTTTAAAGGGGGATGCTTTTTTATTTTTTTTATTTTAAATAAATAACTCAGTTCAGCTTATAGAACGATAATAGCAATAACCTTTGAAGATAACTCTCAAGCCTTTAAAAAAAAATGCAGTGATATATGTACAAGTCAATTAAATATTTGCTGCCAAAAAAGCATTTTCTTTTCTTCTATTTTCTTGGAGAATTTCCAAATGCATATTTAAGACATCATGCATTTAATTGAAAATTAGATTATTCCACTGCGTTCACATACTTTTCTGTACTGGAGAAGTTATCATGGCCCTAGAAATTATGCTAATCCAAGCAGAACTGCATGAGGCCAGTGGTGTTAAAAGTTTTGTCTGACGCACTTGAACCTCCTTAACTTTTCAGCTTAAGCTGCAAACCTGCAATTTTCTGACTTTAGCTCCAGCAACTGGTCTTATTAGGCCTATGACTTAATGCATGTGTGATGTCAGAGAAGTAAAACCATTCATTTTAGTCTAAAGTGCTGGATTACATCTAAGCTTTCAAAGCATTTTAACATGTAGACAAAGCAGATGTGTAGAAACCTAAGAAGACATTTAACAGAGCAGTTCATTTAGAAATTACGACAGAAATTATATCAGGACAAAGAATAGCATTAATCACTGAGTAGCCTAATGTTGCGACGTTTCACCCAGTCAGAAGGGAGGTTTCAGATGTTTAGGCTTTCCTTTGGGTGCAACCTTACTTCATTCATCATTATATACAGTTAATGGAGCAGTTTGAAGATTTGGAGCTACAAGAAAGCTAGATAATTATTGGTGATTTAAAGCTTTTCACATGACTGCCGAACCTTTAAAATATCCTCATTATAACATTTTCTGTGTCTCAGTAGAACAAGCAGCTGTTTTATACTGTTGATAAGGCCACTGTGTTCTGCCTAACTGGGTCATCTTGCAGTTATTTCCTATTGTAAAACTATAAAACATATTAAAAAGCTGGCATTGATAACAGTGGGCCTGTATATAGCATTACTTCGTTTTTATGACAGGCGATAATTTGGATGAATATGTTCGCAATTTGTTGACTTTTCAATGGAAAATCCCATTATTTTATAAAATAATTTATTTCAGATAAGCCACTTAAAATCATGACGGCTGAAAGAGCAGCTACATATCTGCTGTTTTTTGATGATTTATTTCTAAGTTGTTTTTTTCCCTCCCAAACCAATAAAAACCTGCACTACGTATGCATGATGATGCGGGTTTAGGTTATCAGAAATCAGCTGAATGATGACAAGACACTTATTACAGTCATCTCTACAAGTGATTTATTGTGCAGATTTATATATTTCTTTTTTTCTTCTTGTCTGCTGTGTGCCAGCAGTCTGGCTCTCCACTTCCTGTGAGGCCTGCCTCACAATGTAGCTCCTTTTACAGCCCACAATTTATGGCCATTAAAAAAAAAATAGAAATTCCATTTATTACTGACTAATTGGTTGATGTATGCTTAGACTTGTCTTGTTTGTCTTGCAGACTAGCAGCAGTTTGAACTAGACTCTTGTGTTCGTCTTTTGTTTTGTCGTTTAGAAACGAGGGATTCTGCGTGCTGAGTACGGGCTTTCCGTCACCAGTGGCACACAGAGAAGTTGTTCTGCAAGCCTCAGACGTTGGGGTGTGGGAGATTATCTCTGACTTACTGGAAAGACCGCATTGCTTATCTGAATGTTCTTGCTAAGGATGCATAGCACTCAAGGCCAGGCTTTGTCGCCAGCATTATTTTTGATGGATTAAATACTAAAACTGGCATGTCATATTCTCAGATAGTTAAAACACTGATAGTTTAAACCTCACAGATATGAAAGATATCCCGAACGAATGGATCTCTTTTCCTTTTGGAGGCAGTAGTGTTGACAGGATGTCATTGTTCTTAATAAAATTGTAATTTCACATATTTTGGCTTTTGGATTTTGACTGTATATGAACAAAAGTCCTTTAATTTAGTTTAGGAACAAAAACAAAAAGAGTTTAGACCTCCGTACTTGGGACCGAAGCAAAAAAAGAAATGCTTACATTAATGTGAGCACAGATGATTTTCTTCTTCTTCTGATTTTGCAGTCGTCCATGTTTGTATGCAGATTAAGCGGTTGACCTGAAAAGAATGTGGGTTAATGTAAGCAGGTTGTGCTCCTCACAGATAGAGCAAATGCAGCAAATTGTTATTCTTTGGGAGGTTTGGCCCATCTGCCCGTCAGCTTAAGAACTGGTGACACAGACGCTCATGTTAAGCAATATCCACGTAACACAGCGCGCTACATCCTGGTAACCAAACCCAGTCCCAGAGTTATTATCACATGCTGTAGAAAATTATTTAACTTATTTGTTGCCTGTTAAACAGTAGGACACATCTCGGTGTCAACTTTCTTTATTTGTGTTATTTTTGTACACCTCCTTCTTTCGTGTTTCTCCACAGAGGTGACTCCACTCTGCATACTACTCTGTTACACGCTGCAATGAAATGAGAAAAATATTCCATAAGAGTACGACTGAGGTACGAAGTGAATGCATCCGCCTTTTTATATTTTTGGGTAGGTTGTGCATTCACTCTTGCTGCTGTAACAGCGGCTTTGTACCAAAGTTTTATTTATCTATTTATTAAATAATTTTCTTTTCAATATCATAATGAAGCTTTTAATTATTTATAATTGAAAGGAAATTGAATTGCCAGTGAAGGCGCATCAGTAGAAGTAGGTGGTGTGTTACCTGCAGTCACTGTAAACAGGAAAATGCCTTTAAGGGGTCATGTAATCTGAACAGCCCTGCAATTAGCCGACTCTGAAAATTTCATAGCCTGAAACCAGACTTGCCTGCAGGCGACAGCAGCGCTCTCTCACTCTGAGCATGGGCAATCAGGAGGAATTCTGATGGAGAGCTAAGATAACAGCTACTTAGAGGGCCATAGAAGAGCAGGTTTTCACCATCATAAACAACTCAAACATCATAAATGTATCAGCCGGAATGAAGGCTGTTATACAGTTCTCACTTGTGCAACATAATGATTGACTTGTTTCTCAGCCGAGGTGTCTGTGTTACCCCACATCATGATACGCTGCTGCAGATCAGCTGACTTATAAAAGAACTTAAAGACATAAAAAAGAAACGGTTAATGAAAGTAACGACGGCGACACATTTACAACATCCTGGAAAAAAGCAAATGCAGAGCATCTTTAAAATATTTGCAGAAACCTTCGTTAAGCTGCTGCATCTAACAGGTCTTATCAGCTGCAGTCCAGAGTATGACATGTAGCTGCAAGGAAAAAAAAAAGTATGTGTCGTGCAGAAGTGATGTTTTGTAGCTGTATCTGCCATATTTATCACTGGATGAAAAGTGCCATAGCCTGTCAACATGTACAAGTGTTTTTACAACATATTTGCTTTGGCGATATAAACCAAAGCGGAGGTGACATTTTACACATGCTCCCTTTATTAATGCAAAGGAAGAATGTTTTCTTCCATCTGGGCTTCCCTTTGTGTGTAAAGGTTCAGCAGGAGCGTGCTGCTAAGGCAGCTTATGCACCTCATTCTAGCTGTTGCTTCAGTCATGTTTCGTTTGTAATGTTAAACTGCAAAATATAAAAAAGAAATGAAACTGAGAGCTCAGTGTCTTTGTTTGCTGGGTTGTGGCTCAAAATATCTACGAAAGGATCTCATCAAATCATCGTTAATGTTGTTTTTTCTTTTTTTCTTTTTTGATTTGGCAGGCAGTAGCAGACCCCTATAATACATTTACTTTGTTCATCTCACCCGTCTCAAATATTTTGTTTTGTTTTCAGCTCGGCGTTTGATGTGAAGGGGTGTCTGAGGGTAGCAGTGAAGAAACTGTCCCGACCCTTCCAGTCCATCATCCACGCAAAGAGAACATACAGAGAGCTGCGGCTGCTCAACCACATGAAGCACGAGAACGTAAGTCGCCTGAAATCAATCCTGCCTCCCTCCCATGTCTCCACCTTTTACATCTGTGGCAAACATCTTCCTCCCCTGCGCTGGATATCTGTTGCTCTGTAGTCCAGCTTTGGGAGGAGGATTGTACTCACTTCAGTGTGTCAGTTTACTGCAGAAACGGTCCCTGTACACAACTTTTTACTTCAAGATTTCAGTATTCTTGATATGGTAAGCACCGAAAAGTGTTTATTTCTGCTCTCTGAAATGTGTGGTGAGAGCCATGTGACATGAAGAGATGCACAAAAAACCAGAGAAACAGGAAACATGTGACATGTGCCTGTGTCTTCGTGCTAACAGGCTACGGTTTCGTAGCATTTCTGTTAAACTTATTATCTCTTTACATGGTCTTGTCTTCCTATATAAATGACCAGCTTTAGCTATGCATACCATTGTGTTCACCCAGGTCAGAAATACTTATCAGCGGTGTCAAAAACATGCCGTGAACTAAGAGGTGACGGACTGTGTCGCCCCTAGACACCAGATAAGATCCTTTACTCTCCGTTCTTAAATCTCTTTGAAACACTGAAACTAAATTTTAAATGTTTGCCTTTGTGTTCATTGCACTGCTGGTTGATTTATTTATTTATTTATTTTATAAATGTAATGTCTTGGTTTAAATTGTGCACCACCGAAGTGCTTTATAAATATGTTTGACTGATTTGATAAAAGATGTAAGATTTTAGCAAAGAAAAGCACCCCTTTTTTTTCCAAAGTCAAAATTTTGATTTTGAGCCATCTGAATATAGTATCTGTTGTTTGTCCCATGAGGTGAATTCAGATTAAACAGATGTATATGAAGTTAGAACAGTCTCGATGTTCACAAATGCACAAGACAATTATTAATTATTTTCAGTTATTTTCCCAGATCACCAAACCTGTGGGCTCGGTCGCAGTCGGGTCGCCCGACGTCGCAGACGCGCTCCAGACAGCACACATACATCTTACTGATGTCAGCGAGATTAAAAAAAAGTTTTATCGGCCAAATGGCGCATGGAGAATGTTCGCTCATTGGCAAGTTATCGCCCAGATGTCGGTTCAAAATCCAAGAATACCGTGGGCCGATGTTTCTCGCTAATCTTCTTTTTTAGCGAGAATACTACAGGAATACTTGTCCTGCGCGCTTGTGAATCGTCATGAGCATTTGTGAATCTTGTCTTGCTCATTTGTGACTATTGATACTGTTCTAGCTGCATAGATGTAGGTCCTCCCAGAGGGTTGTGGAGCCAAGGGCAGCATACCCTCATGGGCTGAAGTGATGTAACAGCTGATTGGAAATTACATATAAATCAGTCACATCGTAGCTTTTTTTTATTTTTTACTGTTGCTTCGTTCCTCTGTGCCCGTTGGATAACCTTTTTAGCACGTTCCACTCTCTGGGTGCTGATAGCACTTTTAAAAAATACAAACTACAGTGCTGAGAGCATCTGTGACAGTTATGGGACACATGAGGGTGCAGAGGCACTCTTGCTGAAGAGGGAGCGCATGCTTCACAGAATTTTAAATCCCACTTTTTTTAATAGTCTTGGTGACTCCGGATCATTTCCTGGGAGAAGTCTTCACCAGCTCACGTCAGAACTCTGGTTAAGTGGTGCTGTTTTTGGACGGCAACAGAGACTCGAATAGAGCCGGGAAATTAATCAAAACAGACAATCAGAACCAGTAATTTTGGACAGCAAGGTGGTTAGCACTGTGCTCTTTTATTAGGAGAAAACCATTCAACAATAATTGATTATATTTGCAAAAACCTCGTCTTTATCAAGGTGGGCAAAATAATAAAATAATCCCTCATTCATCGTAACCAAGGTAACTTTTTTCAGTTAAGTTTTGTATTGATTTTAGGTCATATTGCTCAGCGCTAGGCTCAAGCATCAGACCAAAATAAAAACGGCCATAGGAAGAGGTATCCAAGACAGAGCTGCAAAACCAAATGATAATTGCGTCTGCAACCGTCCCCTCTGGTGGCTTTGATTACGCAACAACCTCTGTGGTTTCTGCATGAGGGGAAAAAAAACAAACAAACAAAAACAAGATTTGCTCTGGGTGATGTAGACATAAAGGTATGAGCACATGAGAAATGTATCTCTATCTTTTAGCCTCATAAATCCATTGCATTATATCTAAACTTCTTAGAAAAAAAGTTCCTTTTTCTGAAAGTCATATTCTTTATTTAAAAGGCTATGATTTTTTTTCCCTTTTAGAATTCTAGAAAGGGAAACGTGAAACGACCTCTGGTTTACCAGAGATGTTTCCTCTGTGTGTTACTTGGCAGCAGGTATGAGTCACCAAACAAGTTTGAAGTTGCTGCCCATGCAGCTTCTGTTCGACTTCTATGGTTTTCAGCTGCAGTTTTGGGCAGTGGTCGTAGTTTCTCTCCCAAAACCAGTGCTTTGGTTTTTGGTCTGCATGTTTAGGTATCTTTACACGTGCAGGCACTTGCCCACGCTGAAGATAGAAAAGCAGCTCTTTGTTCCCGTGTTCTGTTTCTGCGTTCAGCTGTGACTTTGACCAAGAAATGAGGATCTTTATGTAAAGATAGTAGTCGTGATTTTAAATCCTGGAGTGCAGTTGATGTGTTTCTGTACGTAGTGTTAAAACTAGTGAAGTAACTATGGAGTTATTAGGTTAGAAGTGTGCTTTGCTAAACATTTTCTGGTTGTACATGCTGCTCCTGCACTTCGTAGAGGATTGTTGCATTGTAGTAATAGGTTACCGCTAAGTATAAACAAGCATACAAAGTGCACACTCTTAGAGGAGAAAAGATCCCACTTAGACTTGAAGAAGTATTTCATAGTTTCAAGTTTCAAAAAGGAACAGCCACCAGCAGAGCTTGTGCAACAGAAGATCAAGATAGCTGACTCAGTTTTGATCAGAATGTTTTTTTTTTTACTTTTCTTAACTGCATTTAAAAAGTTGTACGTTCATGCACCGATGTTTCAGCAACTCTAAATGCAATCGAAACACATGCTGCATTATCAGTGTAATGTGCTGCTTCATTGACGTTAACCAAAACATCTGATCTGATATTCTCACCACTCAGAACATACAGGAAGTTGCCGTTGAAGAAAAACATTATGTTTAAAGCCTTTGACGCATTCACTCAGATCAGAAGCTGCTGTGCAGGAACTGATTTTAAATTTGTCAAAAAAGCAGTTAAAAAGGGGAAGACCATGAGAACAGAAATCATAAAAATAACAATACTTTTTCACTGCTCCAACAGCCTCACAATCTTTTTTAGGCAGTTTTATCTTCTGTGTAGCAAAAACAGCTTTACATGGAACAATAGCTACCTTGGACTATAGTCCATGCCTTTATCATTGTACTGAATGCAAGCTACTTTTTGTAGCAGAATGTGTAATAAATATATATAAAATATGGTCCTTAAATAATCATTTTCTTGATCTGAACTTCTGAATTACATCCAGAGAGATTTTGTGTTGTGCTCATGCTGTTGCCAGGAGACTCCCTGAGTTTGATTTTGGATGGCCTGAGAGGACCAATCAGAGGAATGTTGTAGTTCTGGAGCCACCAATCAGCTGCAGGATTAAGTCCTGTGTGGGTGGGCCACTGCACTGTTTTTGCACTACCTTTCCTCTTCTGTCTCCCCTCACAGAGGTGGGGGCAGTGTTGGCGCTCATGTTTGCTCTCTCCCACTGCGCAAGCATTTTATATCCGTACATGCATGAGTGTGGGCATAAACACATCCTGGATAATTGCAAACAAACACAGACGTTGGTCTCTGTGTTCTGGTCTGTCCTCAAACTATGAAACAAGTCTGTTATTTCAGCGTTACGTTCATGTTCTTATTTTCACACTGTTTTTGTTTCTTCTATGATGCAGTCGCAAGGCTGAAATGTATTGGAAATTGCAGATGTAGAAGCTGAAAGATGCAACATTTCTTTTTTAAGTTCTTGGTAAAAAATATTCAAAACTGTTTACAAACAACAGCCCTTCTTTTGAACAAGTCCTGCTACATGTTCGTGGAGCTCACTCTGATGGTACTTCTGTGTAAAGGTCCTATAAGGATATTTTCTTTTCATTTATCTGAGACGTGTCCCCTCCACCCTCCAGAAAAAAACAAAAAAAACAAAACAAAAGTGCCTATTAATTAACCTTGATGTGAAAAGTAAACTGCAGATATGATTTGAATACGATTAAAGAGCTTGGTAACGAAAACAGAGCATAGGAATGATCTCTATACCGAATGTTAATATAACATAAATATTTATTTTGATAACATTAAGTTAAACGGCTCAGCTAAGGGCCTTATCGGGGCTCCGTACCTTCATTCAGTAGCTAGAGTAAAGAGGTCACATACGTGCTGTCTGCTGGTATGTTATCCTTAACACTCGGCGGGGGTGAAGATGCTATAACACGAGGAAAAATGATGTCTTTGTACTGAAAAATACACCTCTCTATTGGAATTAATCAAAATGTCTTTGTATCATTGTGTCTTATGACAGCAGATGCGATTCTAAATGAATAATCTCTTTGTCTTCAGGTAATTGGCCTCTTAGACGTTTTCACTCCGGCGACGTGCTTAGAGGAGTTCAATGATGTGTAAGTTTTTTTTTCTCTCTCCTTTTTCACTCCTACGTTTTAGTTTTTCCTTCTTTCTTCCTCTGTTCCTCTGCCAAGCCAGAAATCTTAACTTCACGAGACTCAGCCACATGGCAACTTGTACCAAGGTGAATGTGCACGTAGGGTGAGCACATCCTAGTTAGTCTCTATGGTAACAGCCATCTGGCAGTCTTTGTGTGTGTGTGTGTGTGTGTGTGTGTGTGTGTGTGTGTGTGTGTGTGTGTGTGTGTGTGTGTGTGCACACATGGAATGCTCAATCAGCGTCCTTGAATTCTCTGCATGGTGTTGCGTCATCAGCACGTTGCACATTTGTGCAAATGTGACATGAACCTGCACGCGTCTCCTTCATGCGACACGAGGTTGTGAAAACCATCCCTCGGATGCAGAAAATCAGAAGAGTGCACATTGCTTTCATGTCAGCTTTACAGCTGGCCTCTTGTCAAGAATTTAGGTCAGATGAAGCAGATACGTGTGCCGTGCACAGACTTGACATGCACAGTAAAGCTACTCCTGACCTTATCAGCTGATGTGGTTACCGTACGAATATTTTACAATAAAAAACAAAAACACAAGTGATTTTTCTATATTTATTCAGATTTCTTTTTAAATATTAGAATATTATAAATGTATGATTGGACAAACTGGGTTTAAAACTCTGCAACTTGATTCATTTAGTTGGAGTGGGTGAGTTTTTTTCAATGATTGCTATTAGTGCAGGTAGTGATGAATGACTTTAATTTAAAAACAAACTCCAAGGTGATTGAGTTGAAGCATAATCACAAGCAATATTGTCAGTAGATAAAAGCCTCAGACTTTAATTAAATACAGGCTATGAAAACCTGCTTTATTGCAGAAGGAGAGCACTTCTGATTAACTATATGACTTGCAGATATTTGGTAACACATCTAATGGGAGCAGACCTCAACAACATCGTGAAGTGTCAGAAGCTGACGGACGACCACGTCCAGTTCCTCATCTACCAGATCCTCAGAGGTTTAAAGGTTGGTGAGCTTCTCGGTGTACCCGCTGGATTTTGGGAGCTTAGCTGTGACTGCTCTGATCACTTCCCCACTCTAATCTTGATTCACTAGATTTACTCTGAAACTGCTTGAAGTTATGCTACTAAATCCTAAATTGACAACGTAGTGAATGTACAAAACATTATTGAGTTTTGTAGCCCCGATGTGCACATTAACAAGACACTCTGTGTTTACTTCAACCTGTTTTTTCAATTTATGACTGCAGTTTTTTGTAGCATTAGACATTATTCATAAATTGAATACTGGTGCTTCCAAATGTTTTGTTTGCAAATGGCTTTTGTAAAGTTAATCTTTGTGTTTTCCTTTTTTTCCCCTGTAGTATGTCCACTCTGCAGGCATAATCCACAGAGTAAGTGAAGACTTTTATTATGTAATAAACTCAGTATATGGATTATCTTTTTGCCAGACCACATCGTAAACTTCTTGATCTGGTTAAACAAACTGAAACCACGTTAATAGTCACTCAAGAACCAAATGAATAAATGTTATTTTATTAACTGAAATTGACATGAACGTCTTAAGGCAAATTCCCCGATATTGATCTTTTCTTATTTCCTGCCTTCCTTTTTTTTTTTTTTTCTTAGGACTTGAAGCCCAGTAATCTGGCTGTCAATGAAGACTGTGAGCTCAAGGTGAGGAATTAAAGGTTCGGCATGAACGATGTAGCTTCTCTTAGAACTGAAGGAGTTCAGTCAAACAGACCCGTCTTTTCCTCCCTCAGATCCTCGACTTTGGTTTGGCGCGGCACACGGATGATGAAATGACAGGCTATGTGGCCACCCGGTGGTACCGAGCCCCCGAGATCATGCTGAACTGGATGCATTATAACAAAACTGGTATGCATTACTCTTTGGAGGCAGCTGAATTAACGGTGCAGCGTTTTCACATCAGTTCAGTTGTTGCTATTGAAGATAGCTTGTTGTCTTCTGTGTGTTTGTTTATCAGCTGTTTATTTGTTCTATGCTTTCATTTCAAAGTACAATGTGGCATTAAACTGCATATTTTTCATTCAGTTAAAGAGGCTATTTTTGACTCGTGTGGACATTGAGAGGCCTTTGCATGCAGTTCATCACATGCCAAACCATTTAAAACAGACATTTGTCTTCTAGGATGGCCATTTTTTTCCCTCTTTTACACTTGTGTAGATTGTGGGGGTATAAATAGTCAAATTAATTCACGTGGGCTTATGTTGTGCTGTTTGTTTTCAAATAATTAAAATGTCAAATATTAACTTTATGCAATTGAAGAACTTGAGCATACTGTGTTATTATTCATTGTCTTTTGTTTTTCCTCATAGTGGATATCTGGTCAGTGGGCTGCATCATGGCAGAACTACTTACAGGACGAACGCTCTTCCCTGGCACAGATCGTATCCTTCCACTGCTGCTGATGCAAACCTAAAATACATTTTCCTTGCCCACCTGCTCGTTGGTAATGTACATTTGAATAAAGTCAGTTCAGTCTGTTTGCTGTCTCTTGGAAACAAATGCAAAAGCACAATCTGACTTTCCTCTGGCTGTCAGTAAGTATCGCTCAGTGTTGAATTTTGATGAGCTGCATGCCAGATATTTGAAGGAAGCATTTGTGTTTGTGTTTGATATGCGCATAATAGTATTGTTGTCCAGTCCCCTGTGGTCTATGACTCAGTGCTGCCCACTTTAGTGTTCTCTTGACTCTCCACGATACTTCTTCCCTCCCGCAAAAATATCTAAACACAGCAGCAGAGCATCCACACGATTTCAGTACAAAAACACACAGGAGGGACGCTATAAGTAGCTCACACAAACATCCTCAAATACACACTACTGGTGGATCACAGAGCTGTTTATTATCCAAAGCACAGACTAGCTGTTGCATAATGTGTTTGTGATTCTTCCTCTTAAAAAAAAAAAAAAAATCAATCTGCCCATCCACTCCTTCTCTGTGGACCCTGTGGGAGTGTGTATTCGAGTGTGGACCTGCAAACTAAAGCATTTGTTCATGCAGCAGCCTAACTGGTCCATGTCCTCACTCCTGTGCGAGTGAAATGTGATCTTCATATATATCTGTGCAGTTGGAGGAAGAGGAACTAAGATCAGGTGTCTTAAAAGCTTTAGTGCAAAGTGGACGTTGAATAGTACTGAAGCATAGTTTAAAAAAATAAAAGTGTGGTTAAAAGCCTTCTGTATAAATAACAGTCTCGTATCAGGAATTACCTCAAAGAAGAAAGCACAGATTACCCACATGAATTTGGGACTTCGCATTTTATTGTAGGTTGTTTATTTATTTATTTATTGTTAATGGTGTTATGAAGTCTGGAAGTATAAAAGACTCTAAATGACTGATTTAAAGTCCCTCCCTGAATCATGGTTAAAAATACCACAAAGCAAATCAACACAGCTGTTGTAGTGAAACCTATCTGAAATTGAGACTGCTATTCAAACTTAAGTTACTTTTTTTTTTTTAAACAAAAGATCTACCAACAGATGTCCTTTGGTATAATATTGTATTTTGTCTGTGCTTCATTCAGCATATGCTGTGAAATGGTATATATCATGCCTGAATTACATTCTTCAATATATTTTGTCAGTACAGCGATGAACCGGGGGAGTGTTGAATGATGATTTAAAAATAAACAAAAGAACTCGATAACACTGACTGATGCATCAACATATGACTTCACATTTTGGTTCTTCACTTATCTTTTGGTTCTTTGCACATTAAACCTAATCATGGATTATGTTTTAATGCGCGAACCTTTTTGCATGCAGGTGGCGGGTGCGACTGTTGCACCCCTCATTCCTCTGTCCTTCATCCAACCCCTCCATCCTTTCTGTTTTCCTTCATGTGGGTGTGGTAGATATTGATCAGTTGAAGCATATAATGATGCTCAGCGGAACGCCAGGGCCTGAACTCTCGATGAAAATGTCTTCGGAGTCTGTGAGTGTTAAATACGATCCACCGCGTAGCGTTGCGCTGCCTCACGCCTGCCTCTGTACTGTAGTCAACTTGTACTGATGCTACCACCTCTTGTCTGCTTGTGTTTGCTCTACAATAACCATTCTTTTATGGCTCATGTTGCCTTTGAGCACAAGGCTTTGGTTGTCTTTTTTTTGTTTCCTAGCATGTGCTGCCTCTTCAGTCCTGATGATCTTATTCATGCCACAGGACTTGAGAGTTGTCCACTGTTCAAAGGTCTTGATTTGACCTAGTCAGTCAGGCGTTTCTGATTCTGTCTTCTTATGCCCTCCTCATCCTTTCCCTTTGTGCACCTGCCACTGTTTTTGTCTGCATTTCCCCACATGAACATGAACTCTCCCTAGGCACCCATGCTCTCTGTTTTCTTTTGTTTTTGACTTGCTAACCTCCACACTGTGAGGCCCCTTGACTCAGAAGCTCTAGATATAAACCAGCTGCAGCAGATAATGCGCCTGACGGGGACACCCCCAGCCTCCCTCATAAGCAGGATGCCCAGCCATGAGGTGAGACCTGTTCCCTCTTACCTTTCCGACGGTGGAATTGGGGCTAAGCAGCAGCAGCAGCCGTCCTTACTGAAAATACCGATAAGCTCTCCCTTTCGCACTAGCTAGCACACCAGCCTCTGCTCTCGCGCCACGCATCCCATGTTTCCTCTCTGACTCTTGTTTGTAATGCAAAGTCATTTCAGAGTGCTTTGCCAGAGCAGCTAGTGACCTCTGAACTGTGCTATGTTGATTTTGAAGAATTATCCTTATGTGATTTTTAATATTGTCCTCAGTGGAAATGTTTACAAAATCTTTTGCATCAGGTGAAGTTTGTAAGAAAAAAAAAAGAAGGAAAAAGTCAGAGTTTTGACACATCTACCCACTCAAACTGAATGGGTTGACTAGTCTAACTATTCTGTTAAGAGTTTAAAGGCTGTTTTTACTTTCTTAAGCTCTTTTGATGGTTGCTTTCTCATAGGCGAGGACCTACATCAACTCACTTCCCCACACACCTAAGAGAGACTTTGCTGATGTATTTATTGGTGCAAATCCTCTTGGTAAGTTTCATTTTCAGTATGAGAGTGTGGTTTGTAATAATTCTGGCTCACTAATACCCTCTAGTGATTTCATATGAACATTTTTTTAAGTATTTTCTTAATCATTCATTCTTATTAGACTCCCCTTCAGTTACTAAACATGCTGAATGATTTTGAAAAGCTGTGGATCAAGCTATAATTATAGCTTTCACAACCTGGAACACAACAATCTGTGGATGAAGGCCAAAAAGAAAAATCTGTCCATGTGCAGACGTACAGATTGACGTTTGCTGTACTGTATCATCGGTGCTAATCAGTGCCCTTTTTCAAAGAATGTTAAACATTTTAATAGGCACTGTGATAGCAGCCACCCACTGTGATAGGCTTGAGTCATGGTTGCATGTTTATAACATTTACATAACTTATGTTGGGCTTTTGTGCGCTAAAGTAGTGGTGCATTTCTCATACGTTATGCAGAATGCAAAGTAGTTGAAATTTGGCTTTTATTATTTATTATTGTCATTAGCCTTGATTTAACCATGCTACTAGTCCCATTGAGTCTCAAAAGATCACATATGGGCACTTTAGAGTCACCAACTAACCTCACATACGTGTCTTTGGACTGTGGGAGGAAAAAACCCTGAAGAGTTTTGGTGCAGTGACGACAGCATCATGTCAAATTGTGGCTGTCCATGAAGGTGTGAAGACTGATCACTGTTTTCCAGTCGGGGTCCGCGATGTAACAGTGTCCTGAGAGTTTGAACGGCTCATTTAATGACACATTTTCTGACCTAGGTCGCCTCAAACAGTTGGGCTGTGTTGTATTTAGGTGGTGCTCACTGCAAACGTCCAAATATATTGTTCTCTATGCCAATAAAAGTAGTTTGAAATAAAAGTTTTTTCCTCCTGAGAATGGGGATTAATGCTTGGATGGGTTAAATAACAAATCCTGTTAATCCTTTATAAACATTATCTGTGGCCCTTTGTCCTCTGCTCTGTTTTCTTTCATACTAACCTGTCTTCTTTATTGCTGCTGTGCTTTAGCTGTGGACTTGCTGGAGAAAATGTTGGTGCTGGACACAGACAAGCGCATCACAGCATCTGAGGCTCTTACTCACCCTTACTTTGCTCAATATCACGATCCAGACGATGAGCCAGAAGCAGAACCTTATGATCAGAGCTTTGAGAGCCGCGAGCTAGAAATTGAGGAGTGGAAGAGTAAGTGGAGACATAATGGATGCCTGAGCCATCATTTGCTTATCACTTACATATATATGTGTATAAGGTAAATAATCTATGTGCTGTTTTTATTTTCTTCTTTCGTTTCCCTCAGGCTTGACCTATGACGAGGTACTAAGCTTTGTGCCGCCATCGTTAGATGGAGACGAGATGGAATCTTGAGAGCGAGGTCATTTTTCCTCCTTTTTTTTTTTCTTTTTCTCCAAGAAACACTCTTTCAAAAACTATGAGGCTCATGTGACTATCTGATTCAAATACTTCCCGTACACACACGCACAACCATGACATTCAAGTGCCTGTCGTCATTCATATCTAGGGTACGCTGCGATTATCAGGGAAAGGAAAAAAAACAAAAACAAACATGACATCCTGTTCAAACCGTCCCCCAGCTCTGCTGTTTATGGTATCTTACATCTTAATTGTCCTGCTGATTCTTGTTTTGTCAAGTTTTATTTCTTAGTACGAATTAAAACAACTGGGGAGAAAAAAATAGAAAAGGTTTAAACATAAAATTTCCTTCTCCTCATCTCTACGAGCGAATAGATCTGCGTAGATATTTACAACAGACAGTATTTGTATCTCAGTATTTCAGGCACAAATGTTACCATCTTATGTAATAGTAATAATTTGCTGAGACACACACTTGCCAATCTCTTCAACAGTATGAATTTGATTCGTAGAGTTTATTACAAAATGACATGTATAAAAAAACTACTGTATGTAGATTATTATGTGTATGTACAGGATAGGATGGAAATATTTAAAACACTCCAGTTAAACAAAGGAAACCTCTAGGTTTCATATTTCTTTTCTTGGAGAAATCACCCTTTTTCCCCACAAAATGCATTCAGAGTGTTGATTATTCTGTTTTTACCAGACCCTACATGTTTCTACTTCTGGTTTTTGTAAAGAATGTTTTAGATGTCAGCAGCATGATGAAGACAGGTCCAGCTTGAAAGTTCATTCAAATAATGTTTCCAAAAGAACATCAATTGACAATGTAATTGAATCATTTTGCATTTATAAACTACAATATTATTAATGTTTATTGAATGTTTTTGGAAGCAGTTTGCCCTGTATTTATGATATTTTCTCATATTGTTTGTATATCATTGTAAAAGAGAATATTTGTCAGATTTGTTGTTCTTTTTTTTCTTCCAAGTTATTTTATTATTTATGCAGAGCTTATTACTAGAGT
>JBAMYA010000020.1:14961349-14979935 GCA_037176975.1 Arrhamphus sclerolepis | reverse complement strand
ATTATTTATGGAGAGCTTATTACTAGAGTCAACATGCATCATCAATAATTTGATGACACTAGAGCCACAGTGACTACAGCTTGCACATGTGAATCAACATGTGTATGAATTGAACCATAATTTACTATTATATTAAGGTTTACTGTGTTCCTGAGCATAATGGCCTCTAAATTATGCTGTTTACAAAAACGTTGAAGGGTAAACACACCCATAAATGAAAGCAAAATGTGAATTTTTGTCCATTTACACCGATCAGCAAATCGCTAAAATGTCTTTTTCTTTTTCTGAGGCATGAAACATTTCCATTCTCTTATGAAACCACAATTACACGCCTCATACAAGCTGCAGCCATCGTTGCTCTGGTTACGTCAAGCGAACAGTGTCCAATATCAGTTTCATTTCCAAATGCTTGTTTTAATGTGCTTTTTTCCTTTTTCTTCTTCTGCTATATCATCTTCCACTTTGCTTGACATTACTATGTGATTCTGTAATGTTGATTGTTTAATGACTAGCACCATACTGTTTGTTTCAGTACTAACAGGGCACATGATTGTATATTTACTCACTGGATGCTGAAGCGTCACACTTTGTCATTTTTGCACAAGTGCATCAATCAGATGATACATTTCTTACCTATATCTTGATGTCAGTAGTTAATTTGGTTATGCTTGCTTTGCCGGGGATGCTTTCGTATTTTTTTCCAGTATGTTCCTGACCACATGTTCCAAGACAACAGGCCATGCCATCTGTAAATACCACCTTGAGAAAATAAAGGCTACTATTTTTCAAAGCTGTAAAGGTGTTGAGGTTTGGATATTAGCATGTCTCCACTAGGAGGCAGCATAATACATCTGTACAGGCATTCATCCAGCCGACTACACCCACTTATTCCTACATAGGGCCACGCAGATCTGCTGGACAGGTCGCCAGTCCATGTAGACAAACAACCACACACTCTTTTAGAGTTTAGAACCACCAGTCAGCTTGATTTATAATTGTTTTTTGCTCTGTGGAAGGAACCCGGAGTACCCGAGAAAACCCACCAAGCACCAGGAGAACATGCAAACTCTCCACTCAGGAGCCTTTTTGCTGTGAGACATTAGTGCTAACCACCAAGTAGAGAGCAAAACCCTTAAAGCTCACCATCTTTTTCTTCATATGTGCCAAATCTTTGAGTCTGTTGATGAGTTAACTAATATTTTAACGGTATATAATGCGCTCAAAACTTCCCACAATGAAATGCAAATCAGATTATGGATTTGATGACTTGACTTGAGTGGGCAAATAGCTGCTGGTATGTCAGAATTATAAACCAGGCATTAAAAAAAAGTTTATATTGAAAGAGGTGACTTAGGATGTGGCCAAAAAATGCAGGGAAAGGAAGTAAAGTGAAGCTAAGCACTGGAATAAATGATAAACATCTTACAGGGTATAGTCACGCAAGGAGTTTGTTCAATTATCTTTATGAGGATGTTGTACTTCATTCAGCAGCAGGTTTTTTCTTGCCAACTGCATTTCGTGAAGCTTTTCCCATTCTTTAATGTTGCCATTTCTTCCTTTTTTTTCTTTTTTTTTCCCCAAAATGCTCTGGCATTGACAATTGCAAAAATTAAGTGTCTCAGTTATGTTGTTCCTGCAAACAGAGTGCATATTTGTTTTATTTTTTTTCCTTCCTTTCTCCTTTTGTTTCAAAATTCTCCACACATTCTATCGGGACGAGTCAGGACTGCAGGCAGGCCAACTCCAGACCTGTACCCATTTCATGCTCAGCTGAACTAAACTACCATGTATGCAGAATGTGGTTTTGTATTGTCTTGTTTAAAAAAAATAAAAATAAATACAGCATTTTCTGCGTTAATGTTGCCTTCACAACAGTGTAAATTGCTTTTGCCAAGGGAGCTGGATTGTCCTCTTCATCATTATATAGAATACTGAGATGTTTGACCACATTTCCACTGTATGTTGGTCCAGATGGCTATGAGCCGAGAGACGCTGACAACACCTGCAGAATAATATTAATACTAAGCTTCTTTGCACTGTTTTAAGTTGCAGGGCTACAAAAAGATTTTCCTAAAGCCTGTGTTGTTAAATACGCTGTCAATAAATGGAGGATCATGATGTGGTGCCACCTCAGGAATTATGATTATGATTCCTCAAATCATATACCTACTGAAACTATATAGTGCTGAATTATAGAGATGCAAATTACCTCCAATCTTACTTTGACAAACTTTTAAAGCATTTAGATTATTTTATTGCACTTTTGTTCAATGATTGATGCAATCACCTGTTTGAAATGACATCTTTCCCCTCCTTAGTGATACTAAATTGTCCCGTTCCAACTCTGTAATTTTACTTTTGAACAGTGACTCTCCTTGAAGTAAAAGTCTTCTCTTTGCAGAAAAAAAAATCACCTACATACTCGATCATTAAAATTATTCATGTGCATTAATGTGGCATTTTAATTTTGTAATTTGCTGTGGTAGAAGAGGGTTTGAGCTCCCAGAAACATTGTTAAATAACAGTATCTTATCTATCCAGAATCACTACTTTTTTTTTTTAAGGAAACAGAAGTTTGTGGTAGCCTAAATATTTACCAAATCCCATTTTTTTAGGCATAAAATATTAGGTTAAAAATAAGATTTAAGGTTGTACACTTGTGAGCTTTTTATTTTTTGTAAGAAGTTTTTGCTTTAAAATCACAAATTTTCGGTGGTTTATGAAAAAAACAACTGTCCAAAAAATCTTAAATTTTGAAAAACTGACTTTTCTTTTTCTTTATATAAAATGATGACTTTATCTCACAAAACTGCAAAGTTTGTATAACTTTAAATCATTTTGGGCTGTAAAATCACAAATTTTGCAAAAGTGTGCTTTGTATTAAACACTAAAACTGTCAAATTTTTAAAATAAAACTTCCAACTTTTTGATGTAAATCGTGACTTTTATAGAATTGCATGTTTTGATTATACAAATCAAACATTTAAAGTAAAATTGTGTTTTTAACTTAATGCCATTTTTTTTCGTTGTAAAATATTAACTGCTAAATTATGAATTTCAATGATAAAGCAGAATACACTTATTTTAAGACCATCGTACACCCTTTAAGATCTGACGGGGGTCAGATTCGGCCCGCGGACCTTGTGTTTGACACCTGTGCATGAGCCCCAAACGATAAATTGATAAATTTTACATTTATGTGACACCACAGTCCGCCCTCGAACTCAAACTCTCCTCCCAGATCATTTTTCGCGCACTCCACGGAGTTTTCAGATATCTGACAGTCCTTGAACGTCGCTTTCCTCTTGACTGGTTTTCGGCATGGAAAGAAAAGGTACCGTTGTTATCTAAGACTAAATGCTTTTTTAAAACCGATTATATCACACAAAACCTTTACGGTGGACTTTATGAAATCAGTTGCTTGTTTTGTGTGAAGAGTTTCCACTAACATAACAATAAACCATGAAACAATTAATGAAAAGTAAAAGTGGACCATGCGCTCTGCGTTGTCTCGTACCATTAGCTAGCCCTAGCCATCAGATTAGCCTCATATTGTGGATAGTCTGCGCAATAAACTTTTCCTAAAGATGATGATAAATTTAGCCCAGCTTGCCCAAATGCTCATTACTCTGCGCAGTAATAGGCTGGCATGTTATATACACAGGGAAAAGCACAAAGTTGGCTGTTAGCAGCTAATAAATTAAAACGTCTGTATTTCACCGCTGAGGCCGATTTATTTCCTCTTATAAGCCTAACTTTCTGGACAGAATAATTCCTTATTAAAAATCTCGCCGTGTCTTTGTTTAAACCCGCTGTCCGAGCTACGTCACGCAATTTCTTTCTGCTAAAATTAAAGCTTTTAACAGCTTTCAGCGTTACGTTTGACACATGCGCACAACTGCGAGGTTTGTAACCGTGTTTTCGTGTTGCACCTGCTTTCCCTTTACTTTTTTTTTCTTCTTAGTACTCGCGATCCAAGCAAGGAAGAAGAGGACAAAGCCGAGAAAACCTGGCAAAAAGTAAGTAGAAAAGCACCACCGGCATCGTACGATTTTTGAGTGTGGAAACAGAGCAGGAAGTGAGAAGCGCTCAGATGTTGACTGACGTCTGACTGTAAACTTTACTGCTTTACCGGAATTATTGTTGTTGGAGCATCACTGTTACTGTTGTACATGTCAGTTTTCGAGATGTTTTTTTTATATATATACAAACAACTAAACAGGTGTAAAGAAAGAGAACTTTACACTTTTAACAATTAGAACAGTTCATTATGAACAAGAAGGAGGAACAATAAAGCACATTAATGCTCAGAGCTGTTTTTAGTGTGTAGTTTGCTGCACTTTGTCCGAAGCTCATTGTCAAATACCTTTTAAGTAAAGACATTCAGCAATTAAACTTGAAATGTTGCAACGAATGTGTAAAACAAAAAGGCATTTATACTACCAGTCAAAAGTTGAAGAACATCCCAGTTTTCTAGTCTTTTTATTAATTTATAAACAACTCAACTCCAGTGAATAGGTATAAAGGTAACTTGTGAACTTCTAGAAGTTAACCAAAAATGTAGGGTTACCCAAAACTGAAAAACTATATACATTTCTGTATTGTACAAAAAAAGAAGCCTTTTTCTTTTTAGGGAACAAAGCCTGAGTGCCACACATTTATGGGAACTTCTGCAGCAGAGTTGGGATGAACTTTCTGAAGAATATTTTATTTCTGTTGTAGAAAGAATGCCACAGAGCGTGCTCAGCTGTTATAGCTACCAGAGGTGACTACTTTCAGTAAAAAGTTGGTTTATAAATTGATTTCTTTGTTTATTTTTCAACTTCAGTTGTTTATTTGTTCTATGCTTCCATTTCAGAGTACTATGAGACATTAAACTGTAATGTTCAACAACAACAACAAAAAAAACAAAACATGGAAAGGTTGGGGTGTTTTTTAAAACGTTTCACTTGTACATCGGAGGTCCAGATGTCTATTGGTAAATGTCTTTGATCCTACATTAAATATGTTCTTCTTCCATTCTTATGCATTTTGGAGAGAGCTTCAGGGATGTACATGGACGTCTTAGACTCGCAGTGCAAAAATTGCTGACTCAAATATCAAATTATGTGGTGTGACACGGCAAAAACAATATCTGTTGTAATAGCTTTAGGTCCCTTCATCTGTGTGCAATAAAGGAATAAGGGTTGGGACTGTAAACTGAGATGTGAGGGCTGTAACAGTGCTGTTCAACCAGGAGCCTCACTGTTTGAGGTTGGAGGGTTTGGGTGCATGTGTTGGTTCTGGTGCATATGGACCCGTATCTCCCAGAGGGCAGCAGGTGAAACAGGTTGGACGTTATGCTCCTCAGGTAGTTCAGTGTGTGTCAGCTTCAAGTTTGCATTTACGAATTAGCCTACGAACTACAAGCTCAGCTCACTACTACGAGGTTGAAGTTTAGGCCCGCCCCTCGTCTGCCTTATATTTTAATATTAAGGGTATAACATTAAAAAATTCAATCATTTCCACCCAAACCTGATTATTTGAAAATCATGTGATTGACTGTGATTTCTCATCTTGCAGTAGGGGCTACGTGTTTTGTCACGGCTCCATCAATGCTTTTAGCAGCCGCCTCTGCCACATATCTAATAATATTTTCATTTTTAAATAGAACATTTTTGTCAGAGTCTCAGATTTCTCAAAAATTATGTTCTTTATCATAAAATTGACACTTTTTTTCTCTTGTAAAATCATAAATAAATAAATTGTGGACTTTTGTGGATACAAAAATTGTTTTGTAAAATTGCAAATCTTGCAAGATCAATATCTTTTGTTTTCAACAACAGACTTTTTACTGGGCAATTTTAATAATGCAGTCACTTTAGTGTCACTTTAGTCACTTTAGTCAGCTTAAATTTACAGCTTTTGTTGAAAAATATCAACTTTTTTTCTCAACATTTTGACATAAAATTGCAAGTCATACAGTTGCAACTTTTGTATAATTCCAACCTTTTGGTCCTGAAATCACAAACTTTTTGTCATAAAAAAATTTTAATTCTACAACAATTCCGAGTTTTGAGAAAAATAAAATAAAAATGAGCAACTTGTTGTTGTAAAATCTTTTGCAAACATTCGCTAAATCATGACTTCTTGACATAAGCAGCCGCTCTCCTCACCTCCAGTTATTTGTGGTTTTGATGTCAATCTAACGAGCAGTCACTTTGAAATCTTGTCTTTGCACGCTCTAACGGGCCAGATAAAATGACACCCCTGTTTTAGAGCATCAAAGGAGAAATGTGATTCTGTTTAGAACAATTACATGGTATTGGATGATAGAAGGAAATAAAACCCCTCAGGCCACAGTACTGAATTTTCAGCAGAATTAGTGAGTATTTCCAGTATGGAGCCATATCACGACAACTATCGTCAATAAGCTGCTACTTGGGAGCAGTTTTTTCCTACTTTATTTGATAATTCAAAATGTTCTTTTTCTTTATTGATGCCCTTGGAGATTTCAGTAGCATCATTGAAGTATCCCTAAACAGATGGTTACAGCAGCTTTCCTGATTGAAGTATCTTCATGGACACGAAAGAGATGATGAAAGGTCTTAACTCTACATGTTAAACTAAACGTGGGTGAACAGTTTTTTTGTATTGTTTTTTTAAATAACTGTGTACCCTCTTTCGGTTTACCTACATGGAGTGCAAGTTGTAAACGTAAAACAGGGATGCAGTGCAACAGTTGCCAATGGAAAAGGCATTTATTTATTCATTTATTCCCTTACGACTAAGTGACAAGTAGCGTAGCAAATCACCTCCTCTTCCTCCGTAGCCTTACTCCCTTCATGCTCCTTCCCTCCCACTCTTGTGTCGTTCGCTCTGTTGTGGCTTCTGTGACGAGAGCGACACTGCAGCCACAGTGCACTGGAGGAATCAGGAAAGAGGAGTAGAGACCTTTTCCCTGATCTCAACAATCTGAATCTGAGATTTTTATTTTTTTCCCTTTTCCGTCTGCTGTAGAGTAACAGAGCTGTAGGTTACTGTCCACTTAGTCATGTGGCTTCTGGACTGGATATTCTCTATCAACACCGCTGTGGTGAAACTTGCCAGTGGTCTAACATGCAAGTGAGTAGTTCCTGATCTTTATGACTTGGAGAGAAAAAACAGCCAAACGGATGCAAAAGTCCCACTTATTCATATGCTGCTTGTTGAATCTGTAATCGTGAGAGCTTGGGTAGCTTTGTTGTGTAGGATTATAGCTAACATGTAGCTTGGCCGTATTTCTGATGAGCGTATTATGTATCTATTGTTCTTAGTCTTTTATGCAGGGATAGATTGTATTCCTTTTGAGAAATCTGATTTCAGCTTTTGAAACTTTAGATTTTGTTCATTACATGCACTCATGCACTTTTTTGTGTGTTGCAATATTTGATATTAAACCACTTTCTGTAACTTTCTATGCTTGAAATGTCCTTCCTGAACAGGAGTGGCTTGTGTAGCAGTGTTTACCTGTGCTTTTGCTCTCTGTTGTATCTTACTTTCATCTTTCTTGCTTCTCTTGCAGCCAGAGCTGCAGCTCATTATATAACACCTCAACTCTGTCATCTGCAACCCACTACAGATCTCTGTCCCTCTATTTCTCTCCTGCTACTTGTCCTTATACTGCAGGTTAGCCACTAGCCTTTCTCCTCATTCTGTCAGTGGCAAAAATATATAAAAGTGTAGGAACTGTGTGTCTGTAATTGTAAAGTGAGGTTGGGTGGCTTCATCTCATGAAAGGGGATGATCCATTTTGAGTTTTTTGCATTGCAGTGTTTTTAATTTTGTGAATAAAGATGAACAGCAGTGGTACATGAAGCTGTAGTGTCATCACTGTCTCTACTTGTCTGACATACAGTCTGCATGGAAGTCCACTTTCTGTTTTTAAATTGCATTGAAAAAGATATCAGCATTTTGTAAACATTGAAAATAAGTGCAGTAAATAAATTCCCTTTAAATAATTTATTTAACGGGAATTTATTGAACTTGCAAAATGCTCTTGAGCTTGGTGCTTCATTGACCTCAGTAGGTGTTGGAGCGCTTAATAAAAACACTGCACTACATTCATTAACACATGGTATGCATTGCAGCCTCAGTACATTTACCCAGCATCGCTGCTTCGTTCTGCTGCCCAGGCGCTTTGCATTGATTTTGTTCGGAGGAAGGGAGCTGGCATAGCAGTCTTTTTTTGGCACTACTTGATCCCCAAGAGCTCCTTCCTCTTCTCTGCTCCATGTTTATTTTACTTCAGAGTTTTCTGAGGCCTGGATGGGTGTAAACATTACAGCGGCAAGAAAGCCGGGGATGTTGACACACACTGTCATGTCAGATGTACTCTGCAGCGATGGAGATGTCAAGTCGTGGTGGTGGTTCTGTATCAGACTTGGGCTCTGCAAAGCACAGTCATCTTCCCACTCCCACTGGGAACACCTTCCCCAATGGGAGTGGAATTTAATAGGATTTTGTGTGCAAAAGAGTTTCATCATGAACTAATGAAAAGCTCCAAAGCACATAGTCTACCTTGATGGTACCCACCTTCTGTTTACACCTGGTTCCTTTGTAGCTGGAAAGGACTGGGAACCTCTGCATTGTCCAGTTGCTGCATACTGATCACTACGTTTAGGCAAGACCAGTATGCACTGGTAATGTAATATCTGGCTTCGAACATGCTGCATTTCTTTATCGTTCCACTTCTTTGTTGTTGACAACTAACATGATGTGCACAAATTTATTGTTTGTTAATGTAAATCGACAGATGTCCTTGATTTGTCAGGGTTCATTGGGCTCATGAGACATCACTTTCACACATGAATTGGCCACCACAGAGTCCAGACCTGAACCCCATTGATGATCTTTGAGAATCTTTTTTTCTTTCTTTTTTTTGGGATGGGCATTGTACATTGTATTTTTTTTTTGGTCTATAAATGGCGCAAGGGGAGCCAAATAAATTTTTTAAGAGCTCCAAAACATAATTTTTTGAAACACTGATCAATTCAACTTTATCGCAACAGTTTCATATTTTTCCCACTGTCTTGACTGCATTATTGGTTAGTAAATAATTTTCTAATAAACATTTTTTTTTAAATTCAGCTTACATTTTATCAAAAAATATCAGTTTACTAGGCCTTTTTTGAAAGAAAGTAAAGTTTAGTCACACTGCTGTTATTTTTAAAAATGGACACAAAACTAAATCTTTTTCAAACAAAGGAGCAGTTTGGAAATTCTGTGGGCTGAACTATCCATTAATCAGGGTTCTCCCCACCATATATTGACGATGGCACAGCACCACCATCAATATATGTATATGCAACATCTTTTGAATTTTCTATTCTGCCCATTTTAAGCACGGATCTACTTCTGTGCGGGTTTTGTTAACTCATACACTCTCTTCCCATCTCTCCACCCACTCACTGCTACCGAGACGCAGGTAAAGCTGGACGGTTCTTCATTTACTGAGATTAATGAGCCAAATCTTCCTACTGAATCACAAGTCCAATGTCTCTACTAACCTGGTTTATGTGAGTCCTCTAGCTGCTAACGCTAACGAAATGGCGTGAGTGAGAGTGGACAGCGCCGTGGCTGAAATACCTGGGTAAGAGCCCCAGGTGATTTAGCTGAACCGAGTGAGTGACGGACTCAACCTCTGGCTTTCTGGTGGCAGCACCATGGTGGGTTCAAAAGCTGGGGAGAACCCTAAACATTTACCAGTAATGCAATTAGGATTAACAGTTATTTTTGCATTGTCCCCATTTCTTTTTTTGAATGGTCACAGAGGTGCGACTAAATTTTACAACAAGGTGCTCCAGTGTGACCTGAAAATATGACTCCTGCATCCTAGTCTGGAGTCTGAGCCAGTTAGTGTGATTGGTGGGAAATTTGACTGACTTTTTGTTGTTGTTGTTAAAGATTTAAGTGTAAAATTCTGAGACCTGGGTCATTCCACAACCTCAAGAACCTGATAGGAGCATGATTACTTCAAAATAAGCTATAGCCTTACTGTTAATGTTAAAAAGAATGCAAAGAGAGAGAGAAGGGAAGGAAGAATGAATGAATGAATGAATGAATGAAAGAGAGAGAGAAAGAAAACACAGGTACGCAAGACTGGGATGATGATGGTGATGATGGACAGCCAGAGGGGAAAGAGGAATGGAGTTGTTTTGGCCTGTCATACCTCACCTGCAATGCAGTGCTGAGCTCTGTCAGCCAATCATCTCGCAGCTGTCTGTGAGGGGGGGCTGGGCCAGAGGCTGTCTATAGCCAAGGAGAGTTCTCGGTCAGAGAGATGGAGACTGTGAATCTGGGAGAGAGAGAAAAGTGAGCTAGAATCGGCGAGTGTGCAGTGGTGTCCTGCAATCCAGTATCAGTCTGCTGCAGAGCCTCGACATAACGCCTCTCCACGCTCGTCTTTCTCTGGTCTCTTCTGCTCAACCCTCTTTCCTATTTTTGCCACATCTTATCCTCTTCTTTTTTTCCTTTTTTTTTTTTTCTTTGCCACCCCTGCTTTTCAGTCATCAGCATTAATCACTTTCTCTCCCCCCGCTCTTCCTTTAACTCTCTCTATGCTGTGCCTCGCTCTGAACCTCTAATCCCTTATTTGTCCTCCTGGTGAATGTAGTAAGGGGCTCTTTCTGCATCTGCACTCTGGTCCTCCTCACATCCTATGGGCATCCGTGCATCTTGCAGGTAGGATATGTGCTTGTTGGGGCAAAGTTTGACAGCCACAGGCATTTGCAGGCATTCTTGACATGGGTCCAAGTTTTTCTAGTGCTGCAGAAGTCCTTGAAGTATCCTTATGCCTGTGTGCATTAGACTGTCTCTGTCCCCTGTGAGCAAGTAAGGAGAAATTGTAATATCCTTTTGGGGATTATGCATTAAGGTATTATTCAACTGACTTGATGACTTGAAAATCATCTGTTGTCTTATATCAGTAATGTGTGACATTTCAAATAATCTTTTCTAAATCCTTCTTTCATGAGGACTTTGTCTTCCTCTGTGTCCTCATGTTGATTGCTTATTTAAGTTCTCTTGTCCCAAGATCCAAAGTGACTTTTTCAATTAATGCTAGCTAGCCAAAGCACGTTTTACTGTGTTGGTTATTAGTTTTTAAGACTTCGGGTCTTGTGTGTTAAAGTACATTGAAATGAGGGTGTGTAGTTCATTTCAGCATCAGTGTGTCCATCAGCCAAAATATTGGCTACATACTTGTGTAGTTGGGTGTATGATAACAGAAAGGTTAAACGCATTTTATTTATTTAAATGGAGATGCATTCTCTTTGTCTTATTCAAAAGTTAATATATTGATCCACTGATTAAGTATTTTTCTTCATCTTTACATTGATGACTTGTTGTGATGTCATACATACTCTCACTCTCAAACCCAAGACTGTATTTGGGTATAAGAATAAAAAAAAATCAGTTTTACATCACAAACATATTAATGGAAAATAATACTTTTATTGATTTTGAATTAAACTGGGATGTCAGTGCATGTACATATTGGTGATACATTCATTTATTTCAATGGTCTTTTTTATCTATTGAACAATTTAAGCATCATTGGATTTATTAGCAATACTTATCTAAAGATGCATCTCTATGTTGACGTTGACCATTCTGGATCAATGAAGTAAGAAAACATGATTGCATAATATAGTAGAAAGCTTTTGATTGGGAACAAGTAAAGGAAACGTGTTATGAAAAAAAAAACAATATTTTCTGTGTTTGAGTGCAGATGGTTGGATGTTTGGAAGTGACTGCAACATAACCCAACCTTGTAACTGTGTTTGTGGCCTTCTCAGTCTGAAAATGTAATTGTCTTTCAGCGTTACAGGGTGCTGTGACATCATAGGCACACGTCAGAATAGAATTAACAGGCTTACCTAAATTGATCTCCACTGAATTTCAAAGCTTGTTACATCTGCTGTACTTTGGAAATGAGTAGCACAAGATGTAAGACCAGTTTAAAAAGAGGCATGTCCCATGGAAGAGGTGGAGTAGTTGCATACTACTCCACCTCCATCATACTAGGGGGGGGTCTAGTTAAAGTTACAAGAGCTGTTACATATTGTGTTTTTAGATTCAGGTGATGTATCATCACGTTTCTGAAAGCTCTGTCCTCGGCAACAGAAAATGGCTGATCATCTGTTGCTAGGTCATTACCATGCATTTACTGTCTGGAAGAAAATCTATCTTCTTTGTGCTTTAGGCACAATGTTCATGCTGGCTTTGGGGGAAGGTGGTGAAATTCAAGTTTTGCATTGACTGTAGGGACACAACAGTTGATGGACTGGTGACCAGAAGCCATCAGGTTTCCCACTCAGGGATGATGCTTTGGGGGGGCCATGGCATGTGAACAGCTGGCCCTGAATATATTTGGCAACTCACTTAGGTTTTTCTTCTTGTTACGAATATGTTATTTATGAGACATGTTGGATGAAATCATGCAGTATGTCCTTTTATTAACCTTTTTCCTTTGCCTTTCACTTAGTTTGCCACCGTTCTTCCATTGCCTTTCCTTATTCGAGGTTATTCTCTCATCGCCAGCATTCCGTCTTTTCTTCTTTCAGACCAGAGCCTCAGGGTCGTGGAGGTGGCTCTCAACAGGGTCAGGCAGACTCTCCACTTCCAGAGCAGGATGAGGAGATCCTGGGTTCTGATGACGACGAGCAGGAGGATCCCAACGACTACTGCAGGGGTAAGAACTTCTTCTTTCGCTCCATTTTTCTCCACCTTATGACTTTTATACTCTTTGGCTACCCTGGAGGAAGGATTTCTCTTGGTTGATGTCTGCTATTCTGTCCCTCCACTTTCGTCTGACTAAGACACAGACATCGTCCTTCCAGTCTCACCCACTTCCTCCTCCCCTCTGTACAGATCCTCCTCCTGCTATTTTTTCACTTTTTATTTATTTTACCATTTTTCAAAATTACATGAGTAGAGTTTTGTATAAAACAGTAATAATACAGTATTGGTTATTGGAACAAAAAAACAACAACAATCTGAGCTGTGAGTGAAATTACACTTTAAGAACTTGAAGTAAGCCAATGGTCTTTACATGTCAGTTGTTTTATTTATTTATTTCTTTTCATTTAAAACCTGAAGTCATGCTACAGTTGGGCTTTATTTTCATACACAGGCGCAGTGATTGTAAAAGGAGATCAGTAAATCTGCCTGTATTCATGTTTATGTCTCTACTCAGGTGGATATCACCATGTGAAGATTGGAGATTTATTCAACGGGAGGTATCATGTGATCCGTAAGCTGGGCTGGGGTCACTTCTCCACGGTGTGGCTGGCCTGGGACATCCAGTAAGTGTACACCTAAACTCAAGATGAGAATTGTGAAGGAAGAGGTTAAAAATTGTGAGGAAGACAGAGAACTTAATTGGCTATGTTTGACCAGTAGAGCAGTAAAATGATTCAAATAGTAAGATTAAACTTTATTGATCCTGCAGTGGGATCAATTTAAGTGTGCCAAGAGCAGAAGAAGAAGGGGAAAAATGCAGGCAAAAAAGTATTCGTTTAATGGCTATAAAATATAAAAAGGAGACATGCATTTATCTGTAATTTATGTACAGGACACGAATGAAGCTGTATTTACACACATATGCAGTCTCACAACACAAATGCAAAGAGAAATTTCCAAATTCAGCATCCCCCCCCCCCTCCCTCCAAAAAAAAAAGAAAAAAAAGAAACAAATTAAAATTGTAAATATTGTAGAGTTGTAGAATTGATCTACAGACTGGAGATCAACGTGGACATCTTAATGTGAAGGCAGGCTTTCGTTTTCCGCACTGCAGCTCTTCATTTCATGTTTTTATCTTGATTTTATTCAACTTTTACTGTCTACTAGATTGCCATTTTAATACCTCATTTACTTTTAGGGTTGTCTTTAGTAGACGGAATAAATTTCTAAAGTCATTTCTAGAAAAGCTTGGAGCTCATGTGCTTAATGAATTAATTATATTCCTGTCGTTTCCAGGGAGAAGCGCTTTGTGGCCATGAAAGTTGTAAAAAGTGCTGAACATTACACAGAAACAGCTCTGGATGAAATCAAGCTGCTCAGATCCGTAAGGCGCATAAATGTTGTCACGTTGGCTCATTCTCCAGTTATTCAGGTTCTTACTTTTCCCACTTTTGCACGTCCCAGGTGAGAAACACGGATCCCAGAGACCCCAGTAGGGAGAGAGTGGTGCAGCTGCTAGATGACTTCAAAATTTCCGGCATGAATGGAACCCGTATCCTCTTGTTTTGAGAAGAAAATGTTGTTGACATTTTTTTAATTGCCTTTACTGAGGTTGCACAGAACCAACAAAGTAACATTGAAATGTATCAGAAATCCAGCCAGTTTTTTTTACTGTCATTTTTTTTAATTTATTTTTTTTAATGTCGCTATTTCATTTTGATGACATTTTAGAAATGCCCACATCTTAATAGCTTTCAGTTAAATGACTAACTCTGAATGCTAAAATCAGAGACGAGATGTATTGTTATTTTTGATCTGTTTATTTTTAATTACATACAGCTACAGGGTAGTACTCTTCAGACCATCAAGGGATTTTAAGATTATTAGAATTGAGCAATTTTATTCTACACCAGAATTAACAGTCAGCTGTTTTTGGTTTTTGGATGTTAAACATTTTGTTTAGTTTTTTTCTCTAAAGAGGGATAGTGAAGTACTCATGAGTAGTTACCTGCAGCAGGCAACGGTCTCAATTTGGAGAATAAGGGAGGAATTAATTAATTTTTTCCTCATCAGCGAGGAGCTTTGATGGGGTCAGGGATATGTTAACAGCTACCCAGAACGAGGGCAGCAGAGAGACCACTTTTCACCTTCTGATGCAGATAAGACACCAGCTACTGTTAAGAATTTCAGAACTTGAGACAAAACCACCTCAAAAAAACAACACTTCTTCCACACCAGGGAAGTGATGTGGAAGTGTCTCACTGTTGGATAGAGAATATATGAGGGAGGATTTGTGAATGTTACTCGTCCTTGACTGACTCTTCAGATGTGTGTATGGTTTTTGAGGTTCTGGGCTACCACCTGCTGAAGTGGATCATCAAGTCTAATTATCAAGGCCTGCCCCCGCCCTGTGTTAAAAGCATTATACGACAGGTATGGAGATAACCGTTGATCAGAAAGCAGGCGACACATCACGCATATCTGAACGAAGGAGGAGAACTTGCAGGACACTGGAATATGGCAATCAAAAATGATTTAAAGTTTTGGTTTTGTCACCATGGGCAGCTCTCAGCTTCAGCCTGGAAAATCTTTCGTCCTTACGTTCTGCCTTTTCCTGCACTTCAGGTGCTTCAGGGTTTAGACTACCTCCACACGAAGTGTAAGATCATCCACACGGACATCAAACCAGAAAACATTCTGATGACGGTCAACGAGCCCTACATCAAGAAGATGGCTGCGGAAGCGACACAGTGGCAGAAGTCCGGAACTGCGCCTCCCTCTGGATCTGCAGGTCACAGCGTCTGCCACTCTGTTCTTAAATTAAACATGATTTAGCAGTTTGATTGATACACTGCTGACGCATAAATCCGCTTTCTCAGGAGCTCTTAAGAGTTATGTAATTTATACGCCATACAGAATCACATACATTTAATAGTTAACATCAAATATAGAACACTGCCAGTTAATGTAATTACAGCCAACAACTGTCACTGCTCTTCTGTTAATTAGTTTTTTTTATTTGAGCCTATTTATAAGACAATAGTGAAAAACTAGGCATCAGTTCAGGATATAAATGCTTCCTCTGTGTTGTAAACTCTTTTCCTGCACGTGATGCAAGTCTTTAGAAACTTGAAGGCTTTTAGTTCAAATGTGTTTTCTAATAAGAGGAGACCTTTTCTGTGGATTGGATTATTGTACGTCGCTCCTGTTGAGTAAACTCAACCAGCTAAACGGTTCTAATTCCAGAGCCTGTGAATGAGCTACATGTCCCAACAGTATTTTAATACTCGTTACATGTCTTGTTTCTTACAGTGAGCACGGCCCCAGCACCCAAATCAGTAGGTTCTCTTTGTTTTGTTTTGTTTTTTTTCCTACCAGATAGTTTGATTCCAGATTTTTGCGTATGTACACACACACAGACTTTTCTCTTCTCCTCCTTCCACAGACGGTCAAAATGTCAAAGAACAAAAAGAAGAAGATGAAGAAAAAACAAAAGAAGCAGGCAGAGCTGTTGGAGAAAAGGATCCAGGAGATGGAGGGGGGAGTGCAACCTGATGGTGGCGAGGAAGAGGATGACGAGGAGACCACAGAGACCACAGAAAATACAACGTCCTCAGCCAGCCTCTCTGTGTCTGCTACTCTTCAAGATATGGCCAACCACACAAGCACAGGTGCGTGAACTGTCCAGATCCTGGTCCTGAAGCTGGTTGGGAGACATCACATCTGGTCTGAGCAAGTGCCACACACCGTCCTGTGCTTTGGTTTGAGAGTTGAGCATTTATTTTTAATTTGCTTATTTTAATATTAATTTTTCATTTTTGCTTTAATTCTACACGAGCACATTTAACGTCTCTAATGTCTCATATGAAGGCTGCGAGATTGCAACAAGTCTTGACAGGATCAGTTGGATTTTACTTGCCTGGAAAGTCCTGCAGTGTGGGGCTAATGACTGTCAGAATTAATAAACTTGCCTAATTATCTCAGTCATCCATATCAGAAACAGCCCAGCCCCTCATCCTATCATTGTTTGACAAATCCCAAAATACTGCTAATACTACAAACATCACAAATTCCTTTGTTGAAAATAAAAAAAAAACAAAAAGAGGGAAAAAAGTGGATATTACAATTCAGGCTGTTTTTTTGCTACAGACTCGACTCCTGACGAGCAGCCTCAGCTAACTGAACAGATGAAAGACACAGCCAAGGAGGAGAACAAGATGGAGGTCAACTGCAATGGTCTTCCTTCCTCAGCAGAGACCGAGGCCAGTCCAGAGCCACAAGGGACCAAACAAGCTACAGAGAAACAGGAAGACCAGCAGAACGCAAACAAATCAGAAAACGCAGAGACCCAAGACACGTTATGTAACCAAGAGGAGCATCAGACCTGTAATGCCCCACTCGGAGAGCATGACCTCACCCTGCAGCAACCCCCCCCCTCCCTGAACTCAGACATCACCACGGAGCTGAAGGAGGGGGAAAAGGATGAAAACAATGTGGAGGACACGAAGTCTCAAGAGCAAACAAAGAAAGAGGATGAAGATGTCAGCCAGAATGGTGAGTCCCAGTAAAAATACATGCATCTATTTATTTATTTTTCTTCCCTTTTAGAACTCTGAAACCTCATTTCTAAAGTTGAATGGATGCCAAAATGACCTAGCTATACTGTCCCACGTTTTGACACCCTTCTGTTGGGAATTTATAGCAGCACATAGCAGTACTCCTTGGAGACCAAGGAGATGATGGCGTTGCACTGCAACCTGCAAACCTTCCAGCAGGATAGCAGTCCAGGACAAGTCTCCCTGTCCCAGACCGTGCCGTACTGACCCGAACTGCAGTACTGCCTCGTGGAGATGCAGCTTTAATTTATGTCATGGCAATGACGTTATTTCACATCCAGAAAAACACATCTGGAAACATTTTTTTTATTTCTAATTTAGTTTTCCCATTATTTAAAGAAAATCCATATTAACAACATTTGAAATAGCTGACCAGTGTTCACATCTATCTGGTATATTCCCTGCAGGAACGTTGCCACATTAAGGATGGGGACACAAAAGAGGGATTAGAAAATAAATCATGGAAAATGATATACTGTGCATTTTAAATATAACCACATTAGAATATATTATATAGCTTTTAAACCAGATGCACTGATGCTGTAATTCACAGTAATGAACCATGCTGAGAATGAGGAAAAGCAGCTGAGGTGCCAAAGAGTGTGTGTGCTGTATGGTTTTCAGTTTAGCTGAAGTTGAGTGGGCCATGTCAGTGCAGAGGCTGTTAGTCAGACCTATAAATATATTATTCATTCTTTTTGGACCCCTAGCATATAACCAACTCCTTTCACCTACTGTTGGATACATATCCTGCATTTTAACTGTCCTCCCACTGCAAACTTAAGGCCTCTGCACTGGTAATCTACCATCATGACTTGAAGTCATCCATCAATAAAATGCCAAACTACATGCTGGTTGTTTTACATGGTCAGCTTTCTTAGTTCTTCATCTGTTCATGTCTGCTTTCCTCCTCCTGTCTTTGTCAGATGCAGCAGGCAACATGTTGGTCAACCCGCTGGAACCTATAAATGCTGACAAGCTGCAGGTTAAGATCGCTGACCTCGGCAATGCCTGCTGGGTGGTGAGTAAAAATATACACGGCCACAACAATAAAGCTTCTGTTCTAAGTTAATATTGTAGGTCTCTCTTGTGACACCAGAGCACCTCTAAGCTGTAGACTGGACAGGCTATAGGCCTCATGGGACTGGGATGTTGGCAGCACATCTTTGGGGCTGCAGGACTGGGATCCACAGATATTGTGTTCCTTGGATTCCTATCTTTTAATTTTTTGTGTTATATTATTATTATTACATATTTTATATATATA
>JBAMYA010000020.1:14900507-14961249 GCA_037176975.1 Arrhamphus sclerolepis | reverse complement strand
TATTATTACATATTTTATATATATATACATATATATATATATATATATATATATATAGTATTTTATTTCCAATAAAGCAACAGCATGCCCACTTATTTTTAGTTTAAACCTGTTTCAGGCCAGTTTGGACCCTTAGAGCATCCACTGCTTTCCTCTTCTTTTTACAGCACAAGCATTTCACAGATGACATCCAGACACGACAATACCGTTCACTTGAGGTGCTGATCGGAGCTGGCTACAGCACTCCAGCAGACATCTGGAGCACAGCCTGCATGGTAAAACACACACATACTGCCCACGCTAATATTTCACTGGTCCACCTTTAGCTTTGGCATCATCTCCATAAGCCTCTTCATCGTCACATTTATTTCCATCATCATTTTTCACCAAGATCTTGTATTGATGATGGGATGGAAGTCTTCTCTAGTACATTCCAAAGACTCTCAATGAGGTTCAGGTCTGGACTCTGTGGTGGCCAGTCGTGCTCCCTGAACCACTCTTGCACAATTTGACCCTGACGAATCCTGGCGTTGTCATTTTGTAATACGTCCGTGCCATCAGGGAAGGAAAAAAATCCATTGATGGAATAACCTGATCATTCAGTGTATTCAGGTGGTCAGCTGACCTCATAACGTTGCTGAACCTGGACCTGAACCTGGACCTGAACCTAGACCTGACCAACTGCAGCAACAACTGATCATAGCGCTGCCCTCACAGGCTTGTACGGTTGGCACTAGGCATGATGGGAGCATCACTTCATCCTCCTCTCTTCTTACCCTGATGCCCCCATCACTCTGTAACAGGGTGAACCTGAGCTTCTCAGACCACAGACCTTCTTCCAATACTTCAGAGTCCAACGTTTATGCTCCATATAAGCTGAAGCCTTTTTTTTTTGGCCTCACTGATAAGTGGTTTTCTTCAGGCTACACAGCTGTTTAGTCCCAATCCCTTGAGTTTTCTTCACATTGTGCGTGTAGAAATGGCTATGAAGCATAACTATGAGTTCTACTGTTATTTTTCTTGATTTCACCAAACGTTTAATGGTTCCCCACTATCCTCCCAGTTTTTAAGAATTCATTGGGCCCATTGTAGTAGTTTCAACAATGTCCGTCCTTAGATGTTTTCTTTGCTTGATGCATGCAATAATTTTTCCCTTTGAAACAGATTAACGTCATATACCACGGCCACAGGACGTGTCTTCCAACATGGACGTTTAAGTGAGAAGCTCCTCACTACTTCAGTTGGGGTTAAATAACTCGTTGAAGCTGAAACATAATTACCCAATAGGAGGCTCATCTGTTTGCTTAGTTAAATCCAGGTGGTGACTTTCGTGTTTTGTATATTTGCACACAAGTGCAGCACTGGAACAACAGACTGGTGTGCTTTTATGCAAATGGTGAGGCTGTTGGGCTGTCTTGGCATCAGCAAGCTCAGCGAAATCCCAAACTATTCTGTGGCATCACAGAGATGCCGACGAACGTCGTTGTTTGGGAGAACTCTGGTTGCCTTCATCATGTTCTTTGAGTGCTGAGGCTCAATGTGCGCATCACTCTGCACAAGTGTAAGGAACTGGAGAATAAAATATCACTCATATTCAGGTTGTTTGTTTATAGAGTAAATTTCAATAGGATTATTTATTTTGTATTGAAACACTGTACATAGCAGTCAACGAGCATGTACTTTTCTCATTTTCTTTTCCTCCCAAACATGTTTTTATGATTTCAGTTGTTAGTTTTAAGTCTTCTTTAATGCAGAAATTATGTTCCCTCAAAGTAAAACTGATGAAGTCCAGTGTGCTTCAGAAGGCAGTCTGACTATCAGGACTTAGGGGCCTATATATCTTCTTACATCTCATAAAATATTTTAAGCAAATTTAAATATAAAGACATTTGTCACATTTCTTTTTAATACAGGACTGGCTGTTACTTTACACGCGTTATTCATTTTTGGTCAGTGATGACATCATCTGACTGTACTTGACAAACCTAATTCAATTAGTTTACAACTTTTTCAGTGTGTGTTAAAGCAAACTTAGATGCAGACACATTAAAGTCATTGAACGTTGATATTACATTGCTTTTTTTTTTGTACCTGTTCTGTACTTAAACCCACACATGCATGCGTTGATGACTTCTTGTGCACGTGTTTCCTCAGGCTTTCGAACTTGCGACTGGAGATTATCTTTTTGAACCCCACTCTGGAGAAGACTACTCCAGAGATGAAGGTTAGTGATGCAACAAAGATCAAATGTGGAAAAGTAAAAGCAAAAGTCTGGTGGAGAGAATTCGCTCATAAGAGTTGATCTCTGAGAAAGTGTCAGACTCGTATTCATTTGAGGGCTTAAACTTTAAATACTATATGCTGAGAACATCAGATGTCAAATACAGAGGTGACTGGACTATTTAAACTGTGCATATTAATTTGAAGCCACTAATTTCTCTCATCTATTATTACAGTTTGCGGTTGCGCTTTCTTTTTTGCAGATTTATAATTGTAATCATTTTTACAGTTTACTTTATCTTTGCATTTCCCTGCAGATCACATAGCGCTGATCATCGAGCTGCTCGGTAAAGTTCCACGGAAGCTGATCATGGCCGGCAAATACTCCAAGGAATTTTTCACTAAAAAAGGTAAACTCGTCCAGCCGCTACCAGCTTCCCTGCTGTACCTACATTTACTTACACTTTGAATTGTGCTCAAGTATTTGGTGCAGGAGTTGCTATTTCAGGCTAAACACCTGACAGCTCGAGGGAACGGCCATCTGCTCAGTTCACGACAGAGGCAGCAAATTAAGTGCAGCTGTTTCAGGTTGCCGAAATTAGGACTGTAGGTTTATCCTTTTTCAGAAACGCTCCTGCATGCTGCAAGATTGAAAATCATGAAATGAGTCTGAGACATGTTTTCTCTTGTGAGATTCACCCCTGTAATTGGGTTGCATTGAACGTGTTTCTTGCAGGCGATCTGCGTCACATCACCAAGCTGAAGCCCTGGGGTCTGTTGGACGTGTTGGTAGAAAAGTATGAGTGGCCCAAAGAGGAGGCCCACTCCTTCAGCAGCTTCCTTCTCCCCATGCTTGACCTGGTGCCTGAAAAGAGGGCCACAGCAGCCCAATGCCTCTCCCATCCATGGCTCACGTCCTAGAGGTCGCCCACGGCTCACGCTGCCCTTCATAGCAAGAGGATCGATTTGGTTTGGAAGTCCTGAACTTGAATGCACACAGTAAACAAATACATTCTGCAACTGTCTCATCGTGGCTGCACCATAATGTCACGTCTTAGCCCGAGCTACGTACATCCAATAAATGGAGAGGAACTGCTGCTAAGTCTTTATCCTATTATGGATCTCACTTTTTCTAGAATGCGCTTTTGGTTCTCTTTCTGTATTTATGGCTCTTGCGTTTGCTGCCTGCTTTGAAATCTTATCAGTCTCAGTTTCTTTTTTCTTTTTTCTGATTACAGCGCTCTCTGCTGATCAGGCTTCACTCTGAATTAAGATCAGATGCACTTGTTTATATTTTTTTTCCTTAAAAGCGGAAGGCGAGACGCTAACAGAAATAAATCTTGCCATAAAAGCTACATAGTGTTAAAACAGTTCACCGATGAGCCAAATCTGTCTGTCAGGCAACAAGTCACGTGTGTCAGCTTTTTATGCATTTGGCTTAAAACATTGCGCTCAGTTAATTACTGCATATTGCTAATTGGAATGAAGAGCAACTAGTTTTTAAAAAGCACTGTTGAGGACAACATATATAAACGTCTATATTTCGTACGTTTGTACAAAGATGGCACCGCAAGAATAGAAAGTATACTTTCCACGGTCTTTGCCTTCAAGGAAATTCACACAGTCACTCTGATGTTATTTCACGTACTTCTTTCTGAAATTATTTTTCAGGTTCTGTATTTACTTCCCATTCTCTCTCAGAAGCCATCTGGTATGACGAATGCGAACATAAATCCGAACCTTCTGCAGGAGCAGGCAGTTTAAACGAGTGTCATTTCATGCGTGGATCTTTCCGCCTGTTTGGAGAAGCGTTTTCATTTCCCACTTGAGCATTGAGTGTACAGTACAGGGTAATCAAAGTAGACCTTTTTATGAAGTTTCTGAACAACATGGCGAGCAGGGAAGAATTAAGGTGCAATCTAAAGGGCTTAAGTAATACTCCCGAGGTGTTTTCTGGACATAGTTTGAATTATGATCATATGATCAGCTTTGTTTCTGCTTCACAGGCACATGCTGGATTTGGAAAAACAAAAAAAAATAGATTGTTCTAAATACAAATTGAATCCTATCATAGAAGTCATGTTTTTTGTACAACCTTATGCCCATGTCTTCCTTCTTTGTTTACTTCTTTATCTATGTAATAAGAATAAACATTTTTCAAAATCCGTTTGCTTCTTTTTGCAACTTACTCAAAAATAATTTTGAATTGTTTGGAAGCTTGTGCCACACCACCGGTGTCTACATGTAACATCTACAACCACAATTTGTGCAAAACTGGAGCTGCACATCCTTTCAACATGTACACCTCACACTTTTGAGAGATGTAAAGTGACATCACACAAGTTGACATCTTGAGATTAAATCCAGTCTATGCTGCTTTTCTGATGAGAAGCCAGAGGATGTAAAAGGTCTAAATTCAGTCGTTTCAACTTTGGTACTTTGGCTTAAATCTCTTTTAAATATAACATACAGAATGAATGTGTTGCAGAGAAGAAATATAAAGCAGCGTATTAGAAATATTAAAAGTAAAGCCATCTAAAAAGAATTTGAGTGAATGTACATAGAAACTGCATTCACAAAATGATTACTCATGTTTTTGGACATAAGTATTTATGTGGATTTTAAGTGGTCTTTACACTCAAAGTTGAAAACATAATCCAGTTCTTAAAAAAAGACATAATTTTGAGGTAACAACTTTTTTTTTTTTTTTTCTTTTCCCCGGGCTCTTACAACACCTTGGAGGGCATTTGAGTGCTGTGAAGTTGGTGTGCACGCCTCGTCGCAGCCATCTTCTCACATTATTCATCAGGGGTCTATTCGTTATCTGTATTAAGAGAAAAGCAATATCACTGAAAACAATCATCAGCTCAGTTTTCAGATGTTTTTTTAGGGTTCATGTTTTACTTTGACCCCCAGGTAGTTAAATGTTGTCAGGACTAACTGAAGCAATTCATTCCTCAAGCGAACTTCCTCGTTTTGTCCCCCTTCTTTTCCTCTAATCTAAAATGCTCTACGTTATTCACCAAAGCACCCTTTTCCATCTGCTGTCCTCCGCCCCGTCCCCAGCTTTTCTTCACCCTGCTTCCCTGCCTCATACCTTTTTCCTCCACCTGGAAGTCCTCTGGCAGCAGCTTGTCCTGCCGGCTGCCCAGGCTGAAGGCAACGAAGGAGAGAATGAGTGAGTCCATGATGCTGATGATAGCCAGGATGTAGGCCCAGCGCACTGTGCAGTTGCCCAGAGTGTATTTATCGGTCCGCTGGCCACACATGCGCTTGACCTCCTCTGAGTCCCAGCCATCAGGATAGATCATGCAGCCGATCACCATGCATGTACCTGACACACGAGAGACACAAATATTCTAAATTAACGTCTCTGAATATCAGCTTCACAAGTTGGAATGTCATTTCCTGACATTCTGCCTCACTGGGACCAGGCATCGGTCCCCATAAGGGTTACTGGTCCAAAGTGATAAAACCAAAAAGCTCTTCATAAGGCATTAAAAATGCACACATACATATGCTTACATTAAAGGTGGCATAAAATGCAATAATTGGCTGATAAAATTTGTTTTCTGAGGTCTCCAAATAGGGGATGTAATATTTTTTCCAAAAATGTCCCATGTGCATTTTTACCCACCCCATGAACTCTCTGAGATTCTATCATGAGAAAAAGCTGTTTTGGTGTGTTCATTAATAAAGTTAGCTACACCCAGACTGCTTGTTGTCGGGAATGAATGAGCTGTGTGCTGATTGGTTGGTTTACTGTGAAGCTACATATTTATGGTTATATGAGAGCAACACACCTCAAATAAACTAAGTTTAAAATTGGCTTTAATACTTTTTTATTTTAATTGAACTGATTTTAATTTTGCTGTTAGTGGGCTTATTGTCCGAATAAAAGGTTTGTTTGTGGTTTAGCTACTAAACAAGTCAAAATTGAGTGTCAGTTGCTGAAGCAGATGAAGCCTTAAAGAAACGTTCCAAGGTTGGAAAAACAGTCCGGAGTGAAGAAAAATATATCTTTTGTCCTTAAATAAACTGATTTTCCGTCTTCGTATCTGTACATGTGAACTGATCCCCAGACAGAGGTCCAATAGAAAGTGGGCTGGTCTTTGTGAACGTTGGAGAAGGATCCAAACAATTCCATGTAAAGTGTTACAAAACACTTGAGCTGAATATTTAAGTTGTGAAATTGACATATGAAGGAGGTGACAGCTGGATTTGAGGGTCAGTGCACGTCTATTTGACATGCCAAACTATCTTTATTTAACTTTGTCGAGGTTAAACCAGATTTAAAATTTCTGGGACCTTTAAGTTGCCTGGAAAATTCAGAGCATCTTAACTGAGAAAGATGAACTTGTTCATCTGTTATTGACTCTCCAGACAGACACATGCCTTCCCACCTCAGCACGATTAAATGAAACACAGCACACACACACACACACACTTGTCTCACACCTCATTTTCTCACCCTCTCACCTTCACAGAGTTCTTGGGCTCACTTTGTCATCTCCTTATTTCAGAGGTTTTAAACCACACTTTTCAGTAATTGTCAACGTTCTTTCACGCAAATTAATTTGGAGGAATCTGTTGTAAAATTAAATTAGTTAAACTTGTTTCTGTCAGCTCAAACTACAAAAACAACCCATCAGCCCGATGTGTCAGACTTCTCCGCCGTGCGTTGCTGCAGCGCATATGTGTGAATACACCGTTTCATTAATTCCATCACCAACAGCTCCCCCATTGCATATTTATAAGACAAGACCCTGTTAGATCTCTTTTTGCTCAGTATATTTTCTCAAATCACAATGACAGAAGGAAACCAGAATTTCTTTACACTATAAAAAGACAAACTTCTTTCCCCTCACTGTCCGACATTAAGTCAAAGAAAACTTTCCTGTCTGAGGTCAGTTAGGATTACCAAAATAATTTCTATTTACTAAATGCCAGAATAAAGAGAGAGTGATTTTAGATATTCTTTGTAATTTCTTTCTTCAAAGTCATAGATTATTATGCCCTTAAACAATTTAAGAAAGCCTAAATGATAATATATCATCATTATAGTCATCACCATTATATAAATGATTATATGCAAGTATAAACACCATGAGAATGTCCTGCCATCATAACACTCAGGAAAGAGACAGGTTCTGTGTCCCAGAGACGATCAACCCCAGAAGTAAAGCAAAAAAAAAAACTTGTGAAGATGATGCTGAAGCTGATAAGAGAGTGTCATTATCCACAGAGAAACCAGTCCTGTACCAGCATAGGCGGAAAGACCATGAAAAAGCTATTACTCCAAAAGTAAAATATAAAAGCCAGATTACAGTTTACAAATGCACACAGGGACAAAGACCTTTCATTTTTGGAAACATGTACTGTGGTCTGATGAAACTATAATTTCACTGTTTGATCATAATGACCATAGTTACATTTGGAGGAAAAAGGGGAAGCTTGCAAGCCTGACAACACCATCACAACTGTGAAGTACGGGGGTGGCAGCATCATGTTGTGGGGATGTTTAACTACAGGAGGAACTGGTGCACTTCACAAAATAAACGGCATCATGAGGAAAGAACATTATGTAGAAATATTATAACAACACTTCAAGACATCAACCAGGAAGTTAAAGCTTGAGTGCAAATGGGTCTACCAAATAGATGACCTCAAGCATGTCACCAAATTAGTGATAAAGTGACTTAAGAATAACAAAGGGTATGTTTTGGACTGGCCATTGCTTAGCCCTGAGCCCTCAATCTTATAGAAAAATTGTGGGCAGGGCTGAAAAGCGTTTAAGCAAGGTGGCCAACAACCCTTACTCAGTTCTGTCAGGAGGAATGTTCGTAAAAAAAAAACAGCAAACCATTGTGGGGAGCTTGTTGATGGATTCCAAAAATGTTTCACCCAAGTCATGCAGTTTAAAGGCAATGCTACCAAATACTAAGGAAATTTAGTCTTATTTATTGTATTTAAAAAAAAGTTGTCTTTTCATACAAACTTTATGGAATTCTCTGGTTTCAGCTGTATACTATCAAACCACACTCATGGTTGTGTGTACATTCAAACAAAAACCTAACATTTAATCTTCTCCTGAAACAGCACCTTTAAGGTCTGTTCTAAACTCACAATGAGGCAAAGAGTGTCCATTTTACATAAAACTCCTAATTTCCACAGTAAAATGAAAACTAGATCCTCACAGAGGTAGATGCAGAAGGCTGCATGCACATACTGTACTCGGCAGCAGGTGTGAGGGGGTCAGGTGAGGCAGAAGAGTGGGTGTAACAGCATGCCTCCGGGTGAATCTCATTACTCGTTTCATGAGAGCCTTGTCCTTTCACTTGCAGCTACATCTGTTCAAGAGCTGCTTCGTGTTTCAAAGGCGGACTCATGTTTCACTTGTCTCTGAGAGTGTGTCTGTCAGAGGTAACTGCTGCCAGATGTGGTGCTAAAATACATTCTCTTTCTAAATTTATATCAGACTAAAATTTGTCATCCACATTTAATTTAATTCAATTCAATTTATGTATATAGCGCCTATTTACAATAAGTTTTCTCTAGGTGCTTAAGAAACCCAGAGCTTGACCCCAGAGCACATGGCAATGCCATCAGTGGCAAGAAAAAACTCCCTCATGGGAAGAAACCTTGAGCAGAACCTGGATCTTAGGGGGACCCTCCTGCCAAAGGCCAGCCGGGTAAGGAGGAAAATTTACAATGATAATGTATAAAGAGAGGAGTTAAGTTGGGTGTCTTGAACTTGACTACACGGATGATTATTTATGGCTCTACCCAGTTTAATCTACTATTTGAGTGCTTTAGTTTTATTGATTATTTTTCCTTTTCTTCTAGTTTTTGTCTCTGTGAAGTGATCTGATAGAGGTCTTCATAACTGGAAAAAAATATTAGCCCACACTTCAAATGCATATCCTACTCTACAACAATAATGCTTATGTATGTACAGGATGCATGTTTATATATTAGTTAGCAGTTGTAGAGGAAAAAAAACTCAATTGAGGTTCGTAGTTTTGTTTGAATAAATGGGTAAACCTACTTGCAGCAAAGAAACAAGCAGCTAGTGAAGAAAAAACTACCCCAGTCTCAGATGTAAAGTACAAAGTAAAGTAGTGGCAATAAACTCACAAGCTTCTGAAGTTCCAAAGGTGTATATTCTTTTTTTTCTTTCTTTTTCTAAATATTAACCTTATAAGCCACTTTCAGTCAGTTTTTTGAGTGCAGCTGCATACAAACTTTGGTCAAACTCACTGGAGGCCAGCTGCATCCATGCACAGATTTTATACACACTCCCCGCGTTGCAGAAGAAGAAGAGGCTGAAACAAACAATACTGCCAACGATCAGCAGCATAGAGATCCCCACGAAGAACATGGCCGTCTTGAAGGCACCTGACGGGATTGAGCCGAAGTCCAGCGCGCTCCCTTTGCATGTGAGCTCCGAGCTGATCGCGTTCCCGATGCAGTAGTGGAAGAGGCCGAAGTATCCGGCCTGCGGAGTGTGGACGCTGTCCCCGATCCAGTAAGGCTGGATGAACACCACCACGGTGATGACGGCGAAGGTGATGGTAAAAACCGTCCACATGACGCCCACGGCTCGGGCGTTACGTACATAGTTGGTGTGGTAGATTTTGGCAGCCTCTTGAGCAGGGAGCATGGTGAGTTGTCAGTCGACGGATGGTCGAAAAAGTTAGAAGTAAAGGTATATTCGTTTTTTCCCCTTTGTTCTGTAAAATGATTGAATGGACAAGTAAAATGACGCTTTAAATTGCCCTTCCAAAAGTGCTCGAACACAAAGTCTTGCCTAACGCAATTCAAAACCACGGACAGCTCCTGGTGCTGAAAACGCACAAGTGTGTGAAAGTTACACTCTCATTCATCTGTCCTTCAGAGAAGATCAGTCATGTAGACGACTGGAAAAGCTACAGCCTGCGTTTCCTGCGTGGATGTTTGTGCTAACTAGTTTTCCCTCTGGGGGAGGCTGTGGTTTTCATATAATGAATGATTAATGGTTAAAAGATCTGCTGAAGAGAGTAATACAGTACGAGATGGCAAAGTGTTTCACGTTTACTAACACGAGACAATTAATGAATTTATTTTAAATTATTAGAGATTTAACGTTAATAAACACCAGTGACGTGGAAGAACTTAAATTTTTTATGCTACAATGTAAAACAAACAAACAAAAACCCAAAATAAAACAAACAAACAAACAAATAAAAAAACGTTTACAAGTCTACATTTGATTGTTCAAAAAATATATGCAGCTATAATTACTGAAATGAGAAAAAACAGATAAAGTTAGATAGGCTATACATATGTAAGTTAGATAATGAATAGAGAAATACTATATAATCCTTAAAAAAAGAGATCGCTAGACTCTTATGTTATATGATTTTGAAAAATACTTCTGTAAAAGTTCATTTTAAAAAATCCAAAAGATGAAACCTTGTAGTATAACAAGGTTTGTGGTCACCACAGCTTTGTTGGCATTAACTGCTGCTGGAAAACTGTCTTAAAAAAATACACAGCAAACAGCAGATGGTGCTACAGAGCTGTAGTCTATCTCAGTCAAAAATAGGTCTTTCTGTGTTTTTTTCTTTCTTATTCTGGACCACATCTCTCCCCAAACAAATCCCAAGCTGTCTGATGTTTTTATAATATGTCCTAAGAAGAATTTAAAATTAGCATATTTTGAAAATGTGGGCTTTTTTCCTGGATGAAAGACAGATTCTAAACTTTTTTCTTTGTAGTGAATCACATATTGTTGTTACAACATGTTCCCATTATATGTTCCATATCACATTAAATACTTTGAGATAAAATTATAACATCTTTTGTGTGTTAATTCATAATCTACTGAGTGATTTTTACTATTAGTATTACTATTACTAATATTACTATAAATTGTGGCTCAATAATGAGCCCCCCATAATCCAGTTCTCCACCATCAACCATGAAAAACAAAAAGGACAAAAACTGCCATCAGTGCCATCTGACAAATTAGTGTTTATGGAGCTTCATTACATATGTGTCAATTGTAAATTTAGTCATTTGCTGCAGTGCAGCCTGAAACAAAGGATGCATAAATCCTCTCAGTCTGTTTCCATGCATGTACCACACCTTCCTTCTCAATGTAGGGCTCACACTCTGCTGCACAATGACAATATACACAAATGCGTGAATGCACTGACTTAAACACATATTTTCAACCACCTCCTCTTGATGTATTTGACAAGCATTCAATCCTGACAATATTTATATGATTATGATATTTGCTCATTTTCAGTTCAGCCTAGTTAATATTTCTTTACTTTTGAGCTGCTATATGCAGTAGGCTGAAATAAGGAACTGCAGCAATGTGTGGTTCTGTGTGTGTGAGTGTGGACACATTGATGTGGCATTGCACTTTTAAGCTTTATTAAGTGATACCGCTCTGGTATGAGACAGAGGTTGTTCATAATCAATTTATCTGGAGCAGCAATCCAATTTTCTGAAACAGAATGGAGTTAGATTTCATGTGTATGTGAGAGATGATGAAAATGTCTTAATGTGTTTGTGGATGACACGGGTCTTTGAATTTCATGCTTCTTTTGTGAATGGTTTTATGTTGCGTATGTGTGGTTTTTTACCTGATGATGCTGTTTGAACTGTATGAAGCTATCTCACAATTATAAGCTCTCAGCAATGAAACAGCAACAAATGTTGAACTTGTTCTCTGATATCAAGGGGCAAGACATGGTTTTCAAGGCCAACCTGGTTAGGTACAGGTGTGACCCTTATAGGCTGGCTGTTTTTAACCTGTAGGGGAACTCACAAAGATCTTTAGCATTCCTTGTTTCAGGTGTTATCATGGTTATGGCATCTGAAACAAGGACAGATAAACAGATTTGGTTAGAATGCATGTTAGATAACATTAGTTGGCATCAGAAATTAGAATGAGCTAAGCTTGGCTAAAATAGCTATCCTGTGCTTTACCCCACCAGTTTTACATTAACCAGAAGTGGGCGGAGTCATCTCCTGCCTCCATGGTGTCAACCAAGCACTAACATCCCGACGTCCCGGCTGAATCTATAAACAAAGACAAAAAAAGGAGTTCCTCAACTGACCACTGAGGCTCCATCAGCAAGTCAGTCTCCATTGACACTGTGCCAAAATATCCAACAGCAGTGATAAATATTGGCCTGCTTTGCTGTTCAATGTACCAACAGACTGTCATGACTAGCTGTGTTGCCCTGAAGGGCCTGAGGAGGAAGCTTAGTTAGCAACATTGCTAAGTGAACATCATCTACAGGCAGTGGTCATTTCTGTTCCAGACTTTTGCAACATGATGCACAGTACGAGGAGAAAGAAGCTTCAAATGTAGGACCAACAGTTTCAAGAATTCCCTCGTACCTGCTGCTGCTGCAGGTCTCCTTAAAAGTTCAAAATGAGTGACTTTTTTTTTCACTCATCTGTCCTGTATGATCGTACCATGTTTTATTTTGCCACTGCTGTCTGAAACACAAATTACCCCGGTGGGGGATGAAGTTAATCTTGATCTTGATCAAAAGAACTCTTCAGAAAAACCACATCACAGATGGTATGTCCAGTTTTTTATATAGTCCTTGCATGACATTTGTACTTGACTAGAGAAACACTTAACTGTTGTATGGTTGTATGACTTCAAGGCAAATTTGGGAGTCACTGATGTTCCTTTCCTCCCAGTCTGTCTGAATTTGTGTCAGGTGGAAGTGTGTGTATGTGTGTGTCTGTGATCAGTCCTCTGCGTCGTCTTTGGGCCACTTGCTCCAAGAGCTTCTGTGAGTACAAAGAGGCTTTTCTGCCATCTCAGCACCTCTTCCTGTCCCTTTCCGCCTGCCTGCTAGAGGTTGTTTCCATAGAAACAAGATGCAGGATGCCCTCACAGAGACAGGATGGGAGCTTGTGGGGTAAGATGATATTTAAAGTTGGGTGAACTAAATAATTAACAATTTTGCTATTTAATTTAGTTAATTTTAATGACTTAAAAAAAAACCAAAACCTTTGCTACTGAAGCTAATTTTGGAGTTGTAAGGTTTTTGTCTGCACTATGGGGGTCTCTCATGTGAGCTGACACAGACTGACTCCATTCACTTTTGTTTTTGTGAATGACTGAGTAGTAAAAGCAGTAAACATGGAATGAGCTTGAAGCAGAGAATTTAGCAACCACCCCATGTTGACCTCCTCCTCTAATCACATGAGCACGCATGCTGGTTTTGATGCCGTATTGCAGCACTAACTTGGTCAATGAATGTCACTACCTCTCTGCAATGCCCTGTGGCTGCGGTGACCAGCCACTGGGAGCTTCCATCGTGCCTCCACTGCAGCCACTGCCCAGTTACAGCTCAGCAGGAAGCGACAGAGTTGGGCCAGACACGCAGTAAAGTGTGGGTCAGTAAGTGCCCTGGGGACAGAAGCTAAAATGTAGGTCTGCTTTTTAGTGAGCTTCGCTTCTTTATATATTTTTTAGCTGATGATCTGCGCGTGAATGCATGCACAACTTTCAGTCAGAATGTTCCAGATTTAAGTGCTAATATTTCCATTTTGTCTTGCTTTTTACACTCATATTTCTGGACATCGGAAGGAAGCCATAGTAACTCAAAAAACACATACAGCTACCATGAGAGCATGCAAACTCCACAAACAAAGGCACTTCTACAGATTTACATTCAGTCTCACTGAAGTATTGTACATACAAGGAACTTTTGACACAATGATGTTATTGGCAGGTGATACTGGTTTCAATAATCATACGTTTAACTAATATTACATGGAATTTAACTGGTCTTATCTTATTTAGGTCAATCCAACAATCCATGCATCCAAATAAAAACCTAAGAAAATGTGATTTTAAGAAATTATGCACAATTTACATTTTTTCAACTTGTAATTTTATGTCAAAATGTTGCAAAAAAGTTGATGTTTTCCAACAACAAAAATAATTTTGTTAAAAAGTCACAATTTTGCGACATTTGTAATTTGTTTTATAAAAAGTCTTGGTTGTTTAAGAAAAGATCTTTGTCTTTCAAATTTTGCCATTTTACAGCAAAATTTACTTTTTTTAAATGAAAAAAGTATTTCTTTTAAAATTTGCAAACATATGAGAAAAATTTGTGATTTTAGTCTGAAAAGCCTCAATTTTACAATAAAAGTAGCAAATTTTGTGAAATTTGAGATCTAATCATGGGAAATCTGACAACATATAAGATTGAGAAGGTAAAGCATAACCAGCCCCTTAAAGGTAACCATGGTGATGAAATGGAGTTTGACATCCCTGGACGGACAAACCGAGCTCAGCAGAACTCCTTCAGCTTTGCAGCCTCCCTCTCCGTGGGTTTGAGGACTGTTACCACAGCTCACACTGACAGCCTTGGAGGCCACAGCCACCTCAGCAATGACGAGGTGGAACGTGACACGGTCCAAACGGGCGGGTGAAGCTCCGTCAGACGTTGAAGCTGAAGATCATTCTGTCAGGGTCCTCTGCCAGATATTCCCAGTTCACCTTCACTTCATGTTTCAGTCTACGTCTGACACCATTTGACCCAACTTACCAGCAGGTTGTAATCAGTTGACAGCTCAGCTCTTCACCCAAATGTCCAAAATGTTTGGCCAAAATTCTGATTGTAAAGTCAGTTGTCAAGCTGTGACCTACATTGTCCAGGGGCCACACACATTTAAGGAGAAGCCTATCGTATTCCAAATGTCTTTTAAATGCTTCACTGTGAATGCACTACCACCACATATCAATATCAGTTCTTTTGTATAAATGAAAAGAAGCATTTTTAATACTTGGCTTGCAGTAAGAGCTTTCTTTCTTGTGTGAAAGAAGCTGTGAAAGTTGAGCTCTGTAGGATGATGGGACAAAACACAGCAGGGGTCCAGCACTGCCAAGAATGAGCAATAGCCTCCTCTGCTTCACACAGCTGCAGCGTGCACAGATAAATCTGAAACAGCTCTCCCCTGTTGCACACATGCACACAACACAGATACTATAAAACTTCCGCACACACAAACCCAGTCAAGCACTCTTATTATGAATGATACAAAGGGGACACAAATGACTATTTCAACTGCCTGATTTGTCATTTTGGCCATGCACCTTTCCCTGTGCCAGCTTGTGAGTCTACAGAATGTGTGTTTGCGTAATCCTGGCCAATTCAAACAGTTTTGTTACGCTGAAGAATGGAGGGATTAGCTTATGGAGCTTCAAAGCCAAATATAGAAAAACACGCATGCAAGGGATTATGGGCACATCAAAGTATAACAATGAGGATAGAGAATACACAAGGGTACACCTTTATCTTCCATCTCTCCTTCTTTTCACTGCTTCAGGTCTTATTCATTTATTGGAGGAGGTCACATGATGCTTAAGTTGGAACAGTTAAACTTGACACTGGAATTCAAGGGGGGTTGGACATATTTCCATCTCATACACAAAGCTAAGTCAAAAGGCTTTCATATAATATATACGGGGCAGCACTTAAATTCCACTTTTTGTTCCTTGCCACCATCTTTTACTGCTCTGCAATGTCAGGTTTTATAAAAGGATATGCTTAGCATTTGAAAAAAAGCTGAATGGATCACAGCACATTAAAACTATGACTCATCTTTTCTTGCAAGGATGAAACGAATAAGACCTAAAAACGTATCAAATCAGAATTCACAGTGACTGATGAGATCTGGGGGTGGCTGGAGTCATCTTTCAATGCCTCCTATGCAAGAAGGTACTATTAATCTGACTGTGCATTTTATCACTAAATATAGGGTTTATGCTGCAGTTTTACAAATGCCATGTTAGAAAGAAAATAATATCCTCTGGGTTTTTTTTATAGGCCACATGGTATGGATAAAAATAAGAGTGATTTTCACACTGCAGAGTGCTAAAGAGGTGGCAAGTCATGGGAAAACCATGCAGAGTGGATTTGAAAAGTGTAAAAAAATGCCTGCAGAGGAATGAAAGAGCTTAAACATTTGCTTTGGAAAACAGGGCATTTTAATTATGTAACAGTTCCTATGAAGTGGTCTTAAAAGTTAAGCGGAAGAAATGAGGTGGGTGTGTTAAAAACACATGCCCCCCCCTTGCTTTTGTATCCTTTTGTCCCACTTGCAATGGGCAGTTCCCTGCAGATCTGGGAGGATTTCAGCTTTATCTTCATAACTGTATGTTAATCTTGTGTGAAATCCAGCATTGATGCCGTTACAGCACTCACATTGCCACCTGGTTTGGACTCATAAGCTCCTATTTGCTGACCCCAAAATGGCGTTGGAGTGCATGAGTCGTGCATGCAACCAAGTTTTATAGATAATTTGTATCATTAAAAGTGATTGTAATCTCTCAGACTGCTGGGGCTCTTTTCTGCTGTCATAGATAACTATTCTGATCAGGACACGGATAATTGTGCCAGCTCCCTGCAGCTCGATGTAATTAAACTACAAAGTCATGGCTTTGCCAGCATTGTAGCAATATAGTTTAAGTGTGTTTGTGTTATTATACATGGATGTTTGCGTGAAAACAAACAATGCTGAATGCATGAAGAGGCAAAAGAGGACCTTTGTGACCATGTGACTCAACAGGGAGAAAGGACTTTAAGTTCCCCTTTCTGAAGGAATGTGACTTTGCAGAAGGAAGGGTGTTGAATGTCACTTCTCATCCAGATAAGTTCAAACAACCTCCACCTTTTAGCTCGAAGAAAATAACCTCTGAATAAATTCCGGCCTTTGACCCCAAGCTGCGTGTAGCAGAGACTCCTCCTCTCCGTCACAGCAACAGATTCTTCTTTATGACAGTTTAACGGAGTTCAGATGTCGCCGCTGCAGCAGAGCGCGTGCACTCTGCATCTTTACAACATGCGGTGGGTGTGTCGCTGGGCGGAGCTAAAAGCGAATATACTCCGTCTGATTGGTCTTTACATTTAAACAAAGGCGGGGCTATTTCAGCTAATAGGCTCCGTGCCATATCAATCACACACGATGATGTTGCTTTTAAGGTCCTATTGTATTTTTTACATTTTGAATCACCTTCCTTATTAATCTCTTGCTTTCGAAATGTCATGATTACACCTCCTAAAGCAAACCTAATGTATTTTATAAATCTAATTATATCCATTTAATGAAAATATATTTTAGACAGGTTTCAGTAGCTTTTGAAAATCTACTTTAATAGACTCTCTCTTCTGGTCTTTAGGCTACTAGTAAATTTTCATATGAAATATGTCAAATATGACATTTGCATACAAAAGCCCTCCAAAGAAACTGTAAAATAGTGAAATGATTTCCTCCATCTTAAAAGTATTTTAACAGATTAGTAAATTATAATGCAATGTTGCATTATGACACTTCAAGTACAAATTGGTGTCTTACTTTTTTAAGACTGAAAAAATAATTATTATTACTATTATTTTTTGACATGAGACATTGTGCTTTGTTTTGCAGTAAGTACTTTGTGGTGAGTTAGCATTACCACATATATTTTGTATTAGTAGGCCACTAAATGTATTTTAGTGGCAACCCGACTAAACCCCAACCTATCCTAACTATCTTTTCTTCTGTACAGTTTTTGATATTCTTGCGCAGATATTATTTTTTTGCTTTATCTTTATCTTTAGTCTACTCATTTATAGCACTGGCCATAGTTTTTTTTTTAAATCTTTCTCCTCTTTTTTTTTAAAGCTATACTCTTTCATTTTCTTTGGACAGAAATGCATAATGTGTCTATTTTTATGACCACTTTTGTGACTTTTTTTGGATTTTTAGAACCCACGTTTTGTAACAAGGAAACTTCCTAAAGTGGGATTAATAAAAGCCTTATCTTATCTTATTAAAGCTTAACATCAGAGGTGAGACCATGTCAATGTTTTGCAAGTCTCAAGTACGTCTAAAGTCTTTGTCCTCAAGTCCAAAGTCTAGTCCCAAGTCAGAAACTTCAAATTTCAAGTCTTTCCAAGTCCGTTTTAACAATGGTGGCTGTTTGAAATAATTAGCTAAATTTTATTCTGGTTCGTTTTCATTGGCTGTGGTGACGGCTCACGCACACTTGAGTACCTCTGCTATGGCAACATGAGTGAAATGAATTGGTTTGTACACACCTTTTAAAATAACACCTTTTAATTTTTGTGTTTTAGGAAAAGTGTCAAATATTTTCAAGTCATCAGGTTCAAGTCCAAGACAAGTCACTTGTGTAAAAGTCCAAGTCGAGCTGTTGTCTTTTTACATTTCATCAAGTCTAAAGCCATTAAATTAACAACTGGAGTCTGACTCAAGTCCAAGTCATGTGGCTTGAGTCCAAACCTCTGCTTAACAAAGTAGTCTTGTAAGCTTCCTCTGATGAACAAGCATTTGTATTATTTATGGAAAAGTGAAGCATATTGAGCATGATAATCATCTTATTTTATTCAATTTTAATAACATCTTCTTGGTGAAGTGAATGTTTTGGGAGTGGCTCTAGATTGACGTTCACAACGAGACGTCCCATATTTCCGAGGGCTCTTGAACGCAGCACCGCCCCCTCCTGTTCACCGTTTCAGCTCAGCGTGATCGTCCAGAGCAGCAGAGAAGCGCCGCGGCTGCAGACAGCCGTTCATGTGCTTCGCTTTACGCGCGGCTTAAACAGGATGTAGCGGCTGAGGCACACAACAGGAAGAGAAAAATAAGAAAATCTGGGTTGAAAATTGCGATGTGACACACACACACCGGCTACAGAGACATGAGCGCACCAGCGGAGGAGAGAAAGAAGACAAGGGGAGTCCCGATGAGGCACCTCACCGCCGGCAGGTCCTGACGGCTGCTCCCGCTGACCTGAGACACCACAACCCCGCCGCCGCCGCCGCCGCAGCAGAAGCAACGCACTGAAAACACACGACATATAGCTGAAATACTCCACCTTCAAATCCACCATGGCGAGCCAGAGCGACTGCTGCGTGAAGGTGGCGTTAAGGTAAGCCTCCGACGCCTGTCTGCTGGAAATCTGCCGACCTTAGCAGACTACATTGTGTCTGTGCCTCCGGGCTATCAGCTCACTAGTGTCATATGTATTACCAACTCTCCTTCATGTATCTGCTCATTGTGATGCAGAGCAGCTGACAGAGAATCGTACTCCACATTTTTTCCCCAGTATATTTGTGTTGCACATAATTGAAAACGCGAAACATGTGTCTTTGCAATGCGATCTCCATTGTTAAATATTTTCCCCATTAGAGTTTTATGTGGAGCAGAAGCAGAAGCAGCAGCTTGTATTCAGGATTTAACAGGGCGAAGTGACAAGGACAGCTGCAGTCAGGTACAGGCAGGAGAATGGGCGTTTCTCTCCAAACCTATTTGTGTGTAATTATTCTCACAGATAAATTACCTGCACTCTCAACCTTATCTCAACAGGCCCTGATGAACCTCTTACATGTGCATGTGCATTGCTGAGTTGGTTTCATAAACAGGTTGCAAAAAGTAGAGTCTTTATCCGTTTTATTTTTTTCCCCTTATCCTGACTCTGCAAATTAAATGAGCACAAAAGAGATGCCCTCAAGTAACATTTGCTGCCCATGTTGGATATGCAGTCAGAAGCTCTGCCAGCACAGCTCTTGCAGTGTGAGGATATTGGATTAGCTCATTAGTAGTGTGTGCTTAGAGTAATTGCAGGTTCAGAGAGAACATGTAAATGTGCTCGGATGTGCTGGCACTTGCTTGGGTGCCAGTCTCTGAAACTGGCAGGTGGGACCCCAGTGTGATCTGGGCTGTCTGTAATCATGCTGGTTTTGAAAGTGTGCATGTGCGGAGCTGAGGCGGTGGTCCGACAGACCTGCAGTCCATCCCAGGCTTTGTTCTGTCAGCCAGGGGACTCCAGCTGCTTGTGTGTTGATGAGAGGATTCTGTCTGTCAGTACGAATGCAAATAATCCAACATGCAAATGCAAACCAAGTGCAACATTATGAAATTTAAAAATTCTTCAACTAGGAGCACATCTAAGGCCCCACTGAATGATTTGAGACAGGATGGAAAATGGGTGGGTTGGTCCTGTATAGAGCTGCCTTTTAAGATGAGACTTAAAACCAAAGGCTCCATTTCCCCGGGGGATGCTTCAGTCTGCAGTCAGCCACTGAGTGAATCTCCTTTGTGCTTGTTCACAGCCTCAACTGAAACAGGAAGTAGATTAGGTTCTGGTGACCAGGAAAAAGAAAAAAAAAAGGTAAAAAGAGAAACTATATCGTCATCTTGTGGCTGCTGCTCAACAGAAGTTATTGAATCGAGTGTAACTGAAAGAGGGTGAAGGTGATCCACCACATGTATGAATTCTCTTTAAAGATACTTCAGTCGGTGGTGCCCATCAAGCTCATCAACAGAGAGCTTCATGATAATGTTTGTTCCATTACATCATTCACAAGCATTAGCTTCGGCAGAGCTTGTACCGTTCCAGGCCTTCCTGGTGGGCTAGCTTCAGTCTGCGCCTTTTCATCATGTGTGATCTATATTTACATGCCCTGAGTGCCACAAAAAAGTGTCTGTGTTTAACAGGAAATGGGAAGCAGGCAAATAAACACACGGAGAAGGATAACTTCCTGTCGTATAAGCAGCCCCCCTCCCCACCCCTCACCCCCATTAAAGCCTTCCAGCTTCTTCTTTTTTTTCCCAGAGAAAGTTGTCCACCGATAAGCCGGGATGATGTTTAATTGTTCCCATGTTGTGCTGCATTCATGCGGCTCCATACAGTGTAGGATTTCCAGGTCATGTGTGAATATTCCTTTTTTGTAGTGAAATTTAACCACCACTCTCCAATGTCTGGTCTCTGAATGTCTGCTCTGCCTTCCTTAAACAATGTCTTTATTTCCCGTCAACATGGCCTACAATCCTACATTCAGACTAGACTGCCTGAGGAGTGGACTGAACACACACACACACACACAATGGATCTGCATTGCAGTCAAGTCAGTCATAGCACATGGATATAATATACCTCCCTGCTTAAGTGGCTGTTGTTCAATTGCTCTTGGCTTTGTTTTTTTTGCATCTTTATACAACTGCATGCATTTACAAAATCAGCTTAGTCTGGAGCATGCAGGCTATAAGGATAAGGACATTCATTTGAACCCACACACTCACAGCTTTATTCACATACAGACGTGCATGTCTCACTTCACCTGGTGGATGGTGCCTCTGCTGATTTTATGTCCACCCCCCCCCCGTCCACATTAAAAGCTTTATGTTAGAACTGTCCTTGAGTGTTTGTGTGTGCTGCCAGGAATACCATTAATTCAGCTGGTAGGTGTGTGGCTGTTGAAACCTTACGTGACAGTTATGAGCATCGTGTAAACTCGCCTTTGCATATTGATCTCTGGCCCCTGCTGTGTCTCTTTGTGCCTCTTACTCATATCAGAGCCGCAAGTGATCCGTCTGCTGCTGAATTGCAAAGTCAGCCTCAGTGGTTGTGTATAAATAGACATAAAGACAAATCTGTTCAACACAGCTGTGATCTCTGAACTTCTGACCACGTCTGGATGTTCTCACCTTAACAGACTTTCTCTCAAAGCTTTTGCCTTCTGTGTAGTTTGGATGGATTAAATGAAGAATCACGGTAGAGTCGAGCTGTTTCAGCGCTGCTGTGGTTAAAATGTCCATTGTGCTGTCTGCCAACCAACAGGTGTGTGACTGGGGCTGAAAGAGGCAGGCACATCTCCAGAAATCTTTAGTTCAAAGTCCACAGGAGCTCAGCTGATGAATTACTGATCATTTGAAGCTAAGCAGACACACATGAGTGTTTCATAAATGCATTAATGTGCTCCAACGGCTTCAAAACAAAACAAAGAGGAGCTGAATACAACTGCGGAAGAAGAGGCCCCTCACAGCTGATGCACAGAGGCTTTAAATGGGAAAAAAACAGCAAAGTTTTGTTTTGTTGTGAGATGTATGTCCTGTGTAGGCCACCAGTCTCGCCCATTTCCTGTGTGTGTGTTAATAGTTTGCAACATCACCTCTGTCTGGGTTACAAGCCCCCCGTGGGGGTTCCTGAATGTTCCCCACCCCCAAACCCCCCAACCATCACCACCTCCAGCCTTTTACAGATTGACAGTCACCAGCTTGGAAAGTGAGCGTGGGGGGCTGGGGGGTGGTGGGGTTGCCAGCAGATTTCTGATTTTGAGGGAGGTGAGGGAGAGGTAGGAAGAGCAGGAAACGAGGCAGAGCACACGCCCGCGTTAGCCGTCCACATCTGTGCATCGCTTCCTTTTAGGTGCTGGTGATCGTATGTTTTTAGGTTAGATTATTATTATTGTTGTTAGTTTTTAGGACAGTTAGATGACAGTACATGAATGAAATGCAGCAAATGTTCGGTCAGCTTAGACTTGAGCAGGGACTGGCAGCTCTGAGCCGCTGCAGCCATGTGGGGTGTGCTGTAATCACCCAGCCATTGGCTCTCCTCAGTCACATGCTGTGTTTTGTCTGGTTGCTGTTGTTGTTATGGCTAAAGTCTCCAGTACCAAACTCTGTGTAAGTATATTTTGTAGCGTAGGTGTTGAAGAAGCTGTGAGCATGTGGCACTGAAGTGTAGAAAATGTCTGGCACGAGGCCTGGAGGTTAATGGGGCTGGCAGAAGAAGAATTAAAGTGATATACTGGTGGGCTAAAAGCAGGAATGGGCACATTTAAAGTCAGCTGTGCTTTTAGTGATGTGTTCTTCGCCTGCTTTCTAACAGTGGATCAGGTTGTTTGTGGACTTATAGGTGGGCTGTCTGAACAGATACAGAAAAGTTTGCAGTGGTAATTTGGTTGTGTTTTTCACCGCTTTCAGAGAACCTGCAGCTCCTATAAAGGTGACTCTAAGCTAACGCTGCTGCTTATGCATCTCATAGATCCACATTTTTGAGACATTGTGCAAGCGGCCTGTCGATTAACGTCTCTCTCTTGTGTGCATCAGTACTCCCAAATGGCGTGCTGCTGTTGCAGAATGATTTCCTGTAAGGCTGCCGCTAAACTCTCCACACATTTTGTTCACTTCCTGCTTTGTGAACTGCTTCTGCTGACATGATTCAGCTAGAGTCAAAGAGCTTTTTGAAGACTTGAGATAAAATGAACTTGGAGACAAGCAGCACCCGTTGACGCACACAAATACGTCTGTATTTGTTTGAATTAAGCCATTTAAAGTCGGCCATGAATAAAAGACGCTTCATTCTAAATCAACATTTGCATTTTACTGCTATCAGGGTCTCATATGTCAGTTGGCCCACTAAACTGTCCTGGCAGTCATTCATGCATCTTGGGCACAAGGAACCCCCCCCCACGCCCCTTTTTTTTATAGTTTGTGTGGTCAGAACACAAAGTAATGAATTTAATCATTTGATTACATTTGGGTGAAAACTAAATGCACGTCTTGTCAGAGCTTCTGTTGTCAGTGTACGCTGATAAACCATATGTGTGTGTTGACATTGTTGTGGTCATTCGGCGATCAGAGGGGTCTCTGTGTGTGTGGATGTGGGGGGGAGGGGTCGGCAGAAACCCTTTAAACAGAGTACCTCTTGGGTGAGCGGAGACAGAGGACACAGTGTGAATGAGTCTGATGTCACTGCAAGTCTTTGTGCGCTCTGCTGAGCTTGCACACACAGACTTCACTCATACAGATAAAGACAACAGAAAATGTGGATTCGGTTCAGGCTATATTTTTAGAGAGCGCAGTCGAGTGAGAAAGCATAACGGGAGGGGAGACGGGAGAGGCTTGTGGTGTCCATTTTTATTGTCATCTTTGTTTTATAAACTGCCTTCCTTCCTCTGAAAAGACCAGTGCCTCCTGCAACTCAACACAGTAAAAACAAAGAAAATTCAAAGGAGAAGGGGTGGGAGGGGGTTGTATGGTGGAGAATGGAGGGGGTGAAAGGGGAAAAAGTGTGTCGCTGGTCGGCAGAAAGGCTACTGTAGCATGCAAATATGTAATGCACGTGTGTGTGTGAATAATTTGAGCGCAGCTGTGTGTGTGTGACGTATTCCCATAGAGAGCAGAAGAGGCAGGAAGCCCTCAGCTGTTGTGTCTGGACTGTAAATAGTTTATTTACTTCTCTATTTAAATGTCAGCCGTTATTTATTAATTTTTTTGAAGCAAGCTAAAATCATAATCTCTTCTGCTTTTTCAGCCACCAAACTGTAAAAGTAATATGGCACGCCAGAGTGATACTGGTTTATAACAACCGGAACCTCAAGAGTTGCTCGTCTGTTCCCATCATTGTTGTTTTCTTGTAATATACGTTTTAAAACACAGACGCACTCTGACCAGCTGGCCCATAATCACCTTCCACATTAAGTAGCTTAATCACATGTTTGCTTGAGATGCTGTGAATGGAGTGAGGTGCCAGCAGAGCTGTTGGCTTTAAAAAAAACAAAAAAAACAACTGAATCCAACAAGAAATTAGTCACTCGTGACATGAAGGCTGTTTACTTTATCATTAATGGTTTTGTCCAATGCAGTTTTGTTGTCCAGTAATGTAGAAACTAATGAAGCTCATGTCTTTGTGTGCTGTTGGTTCGCTTTTTTTAACTGCTAGTTAGCAAATGTAAACATGGTTATGTACTTTTGAAATGCAGAACACAACTTAATTAGGCCACTGGGGGCCAAAGCAAGAAATGAATTCTGCTTTAAATAAAGGTGACATGAAAGCGGTGTCGGTGACGACTTATTAAGGAGAAGAATACTTTCACATTTCACTTCCCAAAAGTTTTTTTTTCTTTTCTGTTTAGTTGCCAAGTTCGATTTCACGTCTTTATTGGTAACTTTAGTTGGAAATGTGTATGTGATGGCTTTGTCAGAAGTTGTGTGCTGAAAATAAATTATAAAAAAGAACTGATGTGTAGCGGTTGAAATTGGTTTGAGAAAATGTGGATTTTTCGTAATATTATGCAAATGGGAGAAAGAAGAGACCATTTTAATGTGTGAATTAAAGGCAAATCTTGATCAAAAACCTCATAGCTCGTGCCATCCCATATAGCTGCAGCTGAATCTGTGGGGGCCAATAATAATGATCTCATTTTTGCCTAAATTTAAAAATAGAAAAATTACAGACGCTTCAGGCTTTTATGTCCACAAGCCAAGCCTATAATTTCACTAACTGATTAGTTTCAAATGGAGGAAAGCTCGTGGATGGTTTGAAGTGACTGGATGGAAGATGGTTGTTGACGTCAGTCCTTCTGCAGAATCCAGCCCTTCTTCAGTTATCATTATTGTAATGAAATGGCCTAGTTTAAAAAAATCAAAAAACAAAGCTGTAAATACTTGAAATGTTAAGAATTTGAGCAGAAATCCATTGAAATTTACCTTCAGAATTGTGTTTTACAGTGCGGACATAAGAACATGATCCTTTAGACTCCAGGGTCCCCGCTTACAAAAAAACCACAACAAAACCACGTTCAGTGCAGTGATGAGCCTGAAATTAGCCCTAAACTCAGCATGTTGGCATCTCTTCCTTGTGTCTCTTAAACATCGTTGCAAAATCAAACCTTTTTTTTCCTTCTTACACAGTTAATCCGTTGCAGAACTTTACCGTAACCTAGATCTATAAGGTAATGCACGCACCTGACTGAAAAGCCTCCTGGCCTCGACTGAATGCGCGTACCTACAGTCAGACGGAGAGGTGCAGCGCCTGGCTGCATTCACGCTCATGCTGTCTGACAGAAGAGGAGGCAGGACGGGTGGTAATGCTAAGCAGCCCTCCAGGGAGGCAGACAGACGAGCAGAGTCATGGCAGCAGTCTGCCACTCAGCTGCATATTTTTTTGTACACTGTAATGGGAAGGGTACCTCAAATGTTATACATGCAATTTTCTTTTTTTAATGCGCTGAAATTGGGATCAGCTTTTGATATATCCACGTGTGAATTTTCCAGGTTTTTTCCATCCACTCATGTGACAGGCTTGTGCAGCGGATCCCTCTGAGGTTGACTGTTAAAGACAGAGAGTTAGAATTAAAAAGGCTGCACGTATCTGACATACCAGAAGAATAACGGGGTCGGGGTCCGTTCTTTTGAGAGGTTTGCTCTGTAGGCAGATCGGTGTGATTCACACCTGGACGCAGCGTCGTTGAAAGAGCACAAGGATCACAAACGGAGCAAATGTGCATTTGTGGAAAGTTTTGGCACAGCTGACCCCATTTTTAGCATGATTAAAACCACACGTCCACAGGCTCCTGATTGGTTTGCAGCTTCCACAAAATTCGGCCTAAGGGTGCTAAACCCTGGATCGATGTCCTGAGACTGTAAACATTCACATTTAAAAAAAAATCTCTGTTGCTTCTTGCTTCATTTTTTTTCCTTTTAATCATTCAGCCTTTTGCGAGCGCCGTGGCTTTTTCTTCTCAGCTTCACATTAGTAAAACTGGCTGACTTCTGCTACACGCAGATTTATAGTCTTGCCAGTAGAACATTTATTTAACAATATTCATGCAATCGCTTAGGTTTTTAGATGGGACCATTGCTGCTCTTAAGGTTAAATCCAGATGAATTAGAAACGAGCAGGGATGGCTCCTCGCTGACCTTGACACGACTGTCTGTCATGAAAATGTAGGAGAGGAAGCTAATTTGATTCTTTGTCATGCCTCCACCTCCCCCCCCATAGAGCAGCAGACAGAGCAGAAGAGACGGGGAGGGAGGGGAAATGAGTAGGGGCATGAGGAAATGGGGTGGGGACTGACCCAGAATCGGCTCGTACGATGCCAACTGATGTGATCCTAGAAAAAAAAAAAGAGGCGCTCCTCTGAAGCTGATGGCTACAAGCTTTCACATGTAGTGAGAAGTTTCTTGCAGCCTTTTATGCTGTGATGATCAACACTGGCCTGGAAAGTAATTAAATGTGCTCTGGTTGTACGGTAAATTGCTACATCTCGACATAAGCTCTATGAATAGCCGTTTAAAATGCACACTGTCCGTCTCAGCCCTGTAAGCCTGATGAGCGTCAGTTCTGCAGTTCTGACAGCAAATAAAACGTTTGACGGCCTTGTTTTCAGAGCCAGTGTTTCATGCACGGTCTGTTGAGCTTTCCACACTGTTTTGTTCTACTTTACCTGATATTCTCAGAGAAAGAGGGAAGGAGAATGTACGTTGGAACCTCAGCTGTCTCAAAAACCCCTTTGAGATGTGCACTCTTACGTTTATCAGATGGTGACTTAATGTGCTTGTATCATACTGGACTGAGCAGCATGGCCCGGACGCACACAGCACCAGTGGGTAAATTTCAAAGGCATCCACAAGATCACAACATTGAATAAATGAATAACAGAACTGTTTTTCTCATGTCAGAGCCAAATGAATAAAAGACAGTGGCAAAAAAAGTGTTGAAACTTTCTTTTCATCTGCAGCTTCCTGTTTGCTTTAAATGTCATTATAACTTCATAACAAAGTTTCTCATAAAAAAAGCAGTGATTATGGTATTGCAGTTTTAACCTTACAAATGCAACAGTGCCTGTTCAGTAAGCCTGTATATGTAGAAAAGTTCACTTTTTCCCCCCAGCTGTGTCTGTTCAGCGCTGATTTTGTGCTTGACAAGCTAACATGATTTCTTATTGCTATACAACACGATGTGAGAAAACTCCTGTTCTATGAGCTCTATGCTTCACGTGCACCGTGACCCTCGCAGCCATGGTTGCATGAAGCTGTGAGGAAGACGACCAGGACTGTGACCACATCCGAATGACTGACTGACTGTCGCTTTAACAGACTGATGAAACCATCAGTGCTGCTCATCTCATGCTTGAAAAGGGACGAAGATTCCACTTTGAGTTCTTGTCTTCAGTCCTGTCTTTGATAATCACGAGGACTGAATATCTATTCATTCATTCTGTTTCAGTTTCAGGTCCAATGGACAAAAAGAGAGAGAGAGAGAGAAAAATAATCACAGTCACAATCACATTAAAGCCTGTTCAAATGCACTGAACATTTGAACAGGCTTTAATATTCCGACACAAGTCTGTGTGTCTCTTGAAAATAAATTCCTGATGGAGATATTGAGTGATTACTGTTCATTTAGTTGATACTTCTTGAAGAGTTGACCTAGCTCTTTCCAGATAATGTAGGGCAACTCTGTCCTTGAAGTCTGGCTCAGTTAAGCAGCGCTCATGTTAACATCAATAAACCAGTTTGCTCATTTGCTCTCTCCATTGTGTGACACTGCATGGTAACACAACCTGTCAAACCAATGTGCACAGAGTATGTGAACCCTGCTTTCTTTTATCGCCGATTACCAATTGGCAGCATCGCCTCGGGCCGCAGGGTTTCCAGCCTGCAAGGTTAGTTTTCTAGATAAGGCCAACTCGGAGGAGGATGTGAAACAGTCACAGCCATCTATTTCTGTGTGCTGGGGAGTGAACTGCTCAGCCAGCAGAGGATGAAAGACTGCCATAAATATGAAACGGCAAAGAAGAGAATTTCATTTCTTTTTCTTTTCTTTTGGCCTTTTTAATATTTTTGTTTCTAATTATTTTTTTTAAGCAGTTTATAGTTTTTGTGAAACATTTTAATGGCTTTATTTATCTTTGGACAGTTGCGATGTTCTTCAGTAGGGTGTTAAATGATGGTTGGTGGCAGATGTTTGGCTCCTGTGGATGGTGCAGTGGGATCTCTTAGTGGGTTTGTTGTTATAGTTATGGCTGATTGGCGTCTATAGCTTCTATTTCTATTTTACTTTAAAAATTAAACAAAAAAAATATGGACAAGGTACAGTGATGTACCTGCAGCTTATTTCAGCCTTTTTCCCTTGTAGCGTCTTGGACCACTATATGTGAAATTCTGAATGTGTCTGCGTGTCTTTGGCCACTGGCCCACTGACCAGCTGGGATGTTGGGCCCACGGGAGGGTTGGAAGCCAGAAGCGAGAGACAGATTTTGGAGCGAATGGCCTCCTTCCATGACCTAATATAGCATGCACAGGCATTAACTGATTACTGTAAGAACACAGCACAGACATTGTGGGAAAAGTGTCTTGAATCGATTGTGATGGCTAGAGCATCAGACAGATGGGGAGATGGAGAGATGACTGAGTCGGATGGAGGGAGACAGTTGATGGTTTATGCGCTAATAAGTGCAGATAGCTGATCCAGAAAAATCAATGGCAGCACTGATTAAATGGGCAACAGGAGAGAAATGCCTACCGTTGCTCAATAATCTGGGATCTTTTTCTTTAAGCTTGGAAGAGAGAGTAGACACGTTAATGAATGGGATTTTTAATGAAAGCTTTAAGAAACCAGTGGGTGTTCATCAGGCTCATTCATTCAGCAAAACAAAAAGGAAAACTTCATTTTTTGAATAAGATTTTTACAGAACACCTTATAACATCGAAGACGCTCTTGAGTATATTTGATGTGATGAGTTTCATACCATGTGTCTTGTCTTTGAAGTTGGTTGGGCTTTTGTTTTGATGGGAAGACTTTTATTTTGATAAGTGTTTATTAATCTCTTTTCCTGTCAGTCGCCACATGGAGGCAAGCTAATCTGTCTGCATGTGTTTTACATCCACACCATCTATGAGTGCATCATTTCATAGTTTCATGCACTAATTCAGTTAACCCTTGAATGCACCTTTTAAAAAAGTTATGTTACAACCTATTAATCTCTTTTTTCTTCAACCTTTTTCAAATCCAGCCTAATCATACATATCATATATTAATGAATTTATAAAAATTTTAACCCTTAAAATGGCAAATTTTTGTCATGATGCAACTGTTTTATGGTAGAAAAAAAACCCCCACTAAGAATTATTTATTTTTAATGTCTTTCGTGCAAATTATTACAGGATGCTATATGTGCAAAATTAGCAGCAACATTTTTTACATGCAGGATCAATAGTAGAGATTTGAACGGTGTCCTGTGATTACAGAAATGAAAGGGTCAGAAAGGGTCAATAATTTGAGTATTTCAGTTCACATTGTTTATGAAAGGCAAAAAAAGAGAAATATTGCGACCACTCTAAAATGCACAGTTGTATTGTTATTAAAAAGAGGTGAGTTTTTAACTGGGAGAACATTTAGTTTTTTTCTCGATGTTCCATGCTATACACTGTTACCAACAGCTTTCACTCACCCATCCAAATAATGGAAATCAGGTGTTCCAGTCACTTCCATGGCCACAGGTGTATAAAATCCAGTATAAATCCATGTAAAGACCAGTTGTGAAAATTCCAGCTGTCAGTGGTTTTATAACAAAGAGAATGGGAATGACAGCAACTCAGCCATGAAGTGGTAGGCCATGTAAACTGGTGGCGTGGGGTCAGCGCATAGTGCACATAGGTTGCCAACTTTCTGCAGAGTCAATCATTACAGAGCTCCAAACTTCTTGTGGCCTTCAGATTAACTCAAGAACAGTGCTTAGAGAGCTTCATTGAATGGGTTTCCATGGCGATCAGCTGCATCCAAGCCATACATGACCAAGTGCAATGTAAAGTGTTGGATGCAGTGGTGTAAAGCGCACCACCACTGGACTCTAGAGCAGTGGAGACAAGTTCTCTGGAGTGACGGATCGTGCTTCTCCATCTGGTAATCTGATGGACAAGTCTGGGCTTGGTGGTTGCCAGTAGAACGTACTGGTCTGACTGTATTGTCCCAAGTTTAAAATTTGGTGGAGGGGGATTATGATGCAGGGTTGGGATTGGCCTCTTAGTTCCAGTGAAATGAGTTACGAGTGCTTCAGCAGACCAAGAGCTTCTGGACCATGCTCCCAACTTTGTGGGAACAGTTTGGAGATGGAACCTTCCTCTTCCAACATGACTGTGCACCAGTACACAAAGCAGGTCCATGAAGACCTGGATGAGTTTGGTGTGGATGAACTGGACTGGCCTGAACAGAATCCTGACCTCAACCTGGTAGAACACCTTTGATACGAATTAGAGCAGAGACTGAGAGCCAGACCTTCTGGTCCAACAACAGTGTGACCTCACAAATGCTCCTCTGGGAGAATGGACAAAAATTCCCATAAACACACTCCTGAACCTTGTGGACAGCCTTCCAGAAGAGTTGAAGCTGTTATAGCTGCAAAGGTGGACCGTCGCCATATTGAACCCTCTGGATTAAGAATGGGACGTCACTTAAGTTCTAAGCTCCTGATATGTGAGTCAAGGCAGGTGAGTGAATACTCTTAGCAGTATAGTGTGAGTACTGTTGCTCAGCATTGCTTTGTGTTTTGGGCACAAATGATCAAATGACGTTAGGATTTAGTTTAAAGCATCAGCATCGCTGAGGACAGCCATGCAGAGTTGATACTTTTATTTTCTCTTTTATATGGTGGAAAAAGAAATAGCTGTGACATCTAATATTCCCACTGAAATTGAACTATCAAAACTGTCTGAAAATCAGCTTTGTTTTATTGTTAGTTGTCAAAAGAGTCTTTGGATCTTAAAAGAAATGAGCTTCCACTCTTTCTTTCCTGTCTTTTTTTTTTTTTGCTTGTCGTGTTTTGGCTATTTGTCTCCCTCCATCCAGCTCTGAATCTCGGGGCCTCTCTCTTTTCATCACGCAGTCACTGATATGCCCAGAGCTCCTGACCAAAAATAGGAAGAGGCAACTTCCTGAGTTCTCAGGGCTTTTCATGTCAAATGTGAAACAATCTACTTGAATTTCCATTTCACCCAGTCCATCAGTTCTTGTTGTCAGATACAGTGAGAGAGCAGCGACAGAGAGGTGAACTGCACAAAGAGCAATAATCGGCACCATCTCTGCAGCTTTTCAGAAGCTTCATATCAGGTGCATCGTGTGACAAAGGGTGTTGGAGTCACAACCTTCCAGGGCACATTTAACTTGCAAAAACTTTTCCAAAAAGCATAAAAACAGACGGCAATTCCAGCTTAGCTCACAACTGAGTCAAGCTGGCCTTGACCTACATTTGTAAAATGTTTTCAGAAATCCACGTTATAGTCACCTCCTGAGGTCTATCAACTTCTGTCAACAAATGACTCTTTTTCACATTTTATTAAGTCGCTTTCTTTTGAGATAACTGTTTTGTCCATATTGGGTGTAATTTCCAGTAAAGCACGTTAGTATGCCAGTAAGAAAACAGAGGAAAATGGGTTGAACTTCCTTATTACTGAGGAAGTTGTCGCCCTTTTTGTGTTTTTTTTTTTCTTTTGTTGTTTTTTGTATTTTGCTTTTTTTCCCCTCTGCACAGATGTGAACTTCTTTGAGAGCTTCTGGACAGAGTTATCTTTGCCGCTGTGCTCTGGGAACCTGTGTTGCACGCGGTCACACAGGCTGTTAATGTGAAAATGCACAAATCTGTGTTGTTTTGGAAATGACATTTTAGTTCACCTTCATTTAGAAACTTTATGGCCACCACAGTCTTCATTTCTGTCTCCAAGGGGAAAAAAACAATATTCTCATCCCTTTTTAGAAAAGTAATTTATTTTTTTCTGGCGTGTATGCTGCTATTTCAGATGGAATAATCCTAATCTTAACTCTGGTAAGTCGAGGCATTCAGGTACGGTAGAAGCAAACAGGACAGAACCAGATGGAGACGCAGCTCCCGTTTATGTAATCTCTGCGTAATCTCTCTCAGAAAAAGAAAGGCAGCTTTGCTTTGTCAACAATGCTGCAGGCCTGCGATTATAAGGTTTTTTTTTAAGGTGGTCAGTAGTTTTTTACTGGGTTAGAAATACAATAGATGTGGTCATAAATGGATAAACAGAAGTTACATTTGAGAAAACTTTATTTCATCATTTACAGTGATGATGGTTATTGTGTTTGTATTTGGTGAAGGACGTTGTTCTTTGTTCTTTTGGTAATCTATTTTTATTATGTTACACACACACACACACACACACACACACACACACATACATCTAGATATTTTGCTGACATGTAGCTTGTGGCCTTTATCCCACTGAAGTCCATTATATGGTATAGATAGCAGTGACAAAGATTCCCGTGAGGCCAAATTTAAAAAAAAAAGAAAGAAAAGAAGAGTTTGAATAATTGATGATTTCTTTCCTCAATTGATTTCTCTCTCGGTAACTGTGGGTAATTTCCCCACTGCACTAAATGTAGTCCTTTAATTTGGCGTGGTGGGTCATGCTTTCCTACTTTAGAGATTAGCAGCTGTTCCAGAAGCACTTTCATATTAATGTTCATGTTTCACGTTCATGGGGACGCTTCTGCTTTTTCTTTTCTTTGTTTGTTTGTTTGTTTGTTTGTTTGTTTGTTTGTTTTATGACAAAATGCTGTTGACAGTTGACACGTCAATATTGAATGTTCTTTGGAAGAATAATTAGAAATGACCTTTAGACAGTAATGTGAGATATAACTTGTTCCTTTTTTTTAAAAATCACAAGATTTTACAGATGAATACATGAAAGTAATAAATAATATCTAGTTTGTCAAGTGAAATTTTACTTCTAAAGCACATTTAAAAACAACCAGTGTTGACCAAAGTGGTTTACAGGCAAAACATGAACCAACATTAAAATTATGCACAGAAGACATAACCAAGATGTCATCATTCAGCTCGAACTGAAGGCCGATGAAAAGAGATGAGTTTTGAACATTACGTGGCAGGTTTGTAATGCTAATTTGTTCCATAGAACAGGACCAGCAACTGAAAAAGCCCAGTCACCTCTGCTCTTCAGGCTACATCTGGGAACATCTAGAACCATCTGGCTAGAAGACCTCAGCTCTGACAGGAGCATGAACATGAATAAGATCACAGATACTGTGGTGCAAATCCACTTAAAACCTTAAAAACAATCAGTAAGACCTTCAAATCTTCCCTAAAGCAAACAGGAAGCCAGTGGAGTGATGCCAGTACTGGAGTCATGTGCTCCCATTAGTTCTCACAGAAATGAGGTAAATACAACCTCAGATGAACAACATGAGCTGTTGTTACTGAAGAATGAGTCATTATTTGCTGAAGGAAAACTAAGCCAATATTCAGAAACAGTGTTGCAATAAAACATGGAATCCATTAAAAAAGATTCATCTACACTTCGGTTAAACTAAAGTTTGATTTTTAAGTTGACGTATCGCCGCTCAGTCGTGCAGACCAGTGAGGACTGTGGAGAAGACGTGAAAGAACGGTAGCAGCGAGAAGGTTTAGAAGCTGCTCATGAGACCAGCACTTCCATGTGGCTTGGAGACGGTGACCCCGAACAAGAGACAGAAAGCAGAGCCCAAGGGCGGCAAGAGTGATGAGGACGGGTGAATTAAAAAAAACAACAAAAAAACGCACATCAGAGGATTGTTTAACCCAAGCTACCTTATGAGGTAAATGTTATACAAGTGTCCATATAAAGTACAGTTTTCAGTTTTTCAGAGCCTAGTAACCGAAAACAACTGTCTGTGTAATCAGTGAAAGGCAGAACCAAAAACAGGGAAGCTTTGGGACATAAAACCAAAACTGAATGACAGTTTATGGAGGATCTGTGATGTCATGTCCACACTGCCGCTAGTCCTTGTAACAACGCTTCAGATGTTTGCTGCAGCTTGACTGGAGGTCGCTTCTCTGAGTCAGCTGTTTTGCCTGCAGACACTATATGTATATACATACATACATACATATATATATATGATGGAGGCTGAGTGAGGACAGACTGTTGATGGACCTGGGCAGTGATGTTGGATTAGCACAAAATCAATCCTAATCTCTTGTCCTTTCACAGTTTAAGGTATCTTTTTACTGCTCTGTCTATCCCGTGCAGACCCATACGCAGAGTGTTTTTTTTTCTTCTTCCTTTGAATTTCCTGTATGGCAAACTGACTTAGTCATCTGTCAGCAGTTATTGGAAGTGCCATGTGATGGGAGGAGGGGCGATGGCTGCGTGTTTGCATTTAAAACAGTTGTTAAGGAACAGACACAAAGCATTCGTTATGTGTTTTTCCACGAGCAGGTCGGCATCTAATCGACAGAAAGAAAGAGAGAGCCGGGGGTGGGGTGGGGGGAAGAGGAAGTGAGAGAGTCCGCATTAGTTAATAGTCTCTTGTTATCAGAAGAAAAGGGAAAATTGGAACGGGCCCATCCGCTGTGTCTGTCATCAAAGCTCCTTTTCCCAGTCATCTGTTTTGGTTGGCAGCTCGTTGGAAAACAGCTCGAAACAGAGGGAGGTGTGAGGATGGACGGAAGTGATGCTTTACAGTGGAGGGATGATTTTGTTAACAAGATCACAAACAGCAGAGACAGAGGGACTGTGTTGTGTTTATATGGTGCCTGATTGAGAAATTGAAAATGAGATTCTTTGGAAAAAGAAAAAAGAAATGCTGTCTATTGGAGAGCACCTTCCTGTGCTGGCTCGCTGCCTGAGGGGAGGCTACGGAGCTGTAAAACACTCACAGCTCGAGTGAATACAATCAACTCTGTGTGTGTGTGTGTCTTTGCTGAAGTGTTTACATTAGGGAAATGAACTCTCGCTATCGCAGGCCTGTCTCTAAAAGTTGATTGAGCATGAACACATGCGCTACTATACGACGCACACAAAGGCTCTATGAAGCTCTCATCATTGGGCTGCTGCTGTTCTTCTGGCTTTGTTGGAAGCAGCTTTTTTATTTCTTTTCTAATTTTTCAGGGTGCAGTTGGACAGCAAGTCAATAGTTATTTGTGCTGGAAAACAGAAGTGTTTTGTTTTTTTTGTTTTTTTTGTCTTGTATTGTGATGATGCTCAAATTAATTTGTATTCTGCTTCTGTAAAAAAGCAACGCATACTCACATACGGCTGGACAATAATTCAATAACAATATACAGCAATATAAGAATATTCAATAACGGTATGACTTTTAAACACATTTTCAATTAGAAAAATGCATGAAAAATTTAGTCTGTTTAATTATAATGTCATTTTTCTTGGTTGTGCCTGAATAAAAAGTGACCGTTGATTTATTTTGTTAATGTTTCAGTTTTACTGGACACAGTTTTGTGGATTTTTCAGTTTAATTCATCAGAGAACAGATGTTCTTTCTGGACATTCTTTGCGAAGTTTCTGTGGTTTTCTTATTGTTTATATTGATATCGGAATTGTATCGACCAAAATAAAGAAATATTTTGTGATATAAATCTTTGCCGTGTCGTCCAGCCCTTTGCTCACATGTGCGGTGATTTGGCCGAGGACGAAGTAGAAGGAAATAAATAAATTATAGTAATGGCTTTTTTGTATTTCCATTCCTTCCTCATTTTCCTCATTTCACACAGCAACTAGAGAACAGAAAAAATAAGTGAGCAAGATTTTGCCTTTAATTTAGAGCGACAGTTTTTCTGTTCCCTGTTGCTTTTGTTCAGCACGTCAATTTCTCACATTAGCTATTGTTTGGACTTGCAGCAGCGTCCCCATATCCCCATCCCTTCATCTGGATCTTATTACCATAGCCTGCTGTTAACACTTTCCACATTACATCTTTCACACACACACACACACACACACACACAGGGCAGGCATAAGCTGCCTAAACCTTGTTTCTTTATTTTGTTTGCTTGTTTATATGATCTACAACACTGAAATGTGAGAGATCAAATTTCAGTTTTAAAACACACTGAATGCTCACAACATATAAAGTATTTGTCAAGTTAAATCTCCAGCGATGTCACTTGTTCTGCACCTGTGGTGTTCTGGTGTTTCATTTGTCACAGCCGTTTTACTTTTCTTGTGAATGTAAGAAACATCTTACCTTTCAAATGCAAGATTCTGATGAAAGATGGTGTAAATGTTAGAAAGATCTGGTAACTTTCCATCAGTGCTTCTTGATGCTTTCCAGGTTGATTTAAGTTTAAACTTAAAGCTAGGCGTCCCTAATGAAACTGAAGGGCGTGTGAGTGAGGAGATAGTTTCTCATCCATCTTCACAATAATCAACACAAGGCTTCTGTTTAAATACGGTCCTCGGGGTGTGGATGTGTATTCTGAGGGGCCTCGTTTAAGCCCCCTCGGGTAATTTAGCCGTTTTCCTATTTGTTTTCAAAAATGATAAGTGATAGACACCTTAATTTGTCGCTCTGGGGGAATAAAATCTGCTTCTCCCGACGCCTCTCTCTGTTAGACATCTGATCGTGATGCTGTGGGCTATTTTTAGTACTGCATGTGCTTTATTGAATCTGAGTCTTTGCATGCGTGTGTGCACTCTCACTTGACTAAAATGCTTGCACTTCCAATCAGTGCTATAGATCCCACCCCTTCTGGATGCAGCCGGCTTAAATGCTCATCCAGCTGAGCCATGGTGTGTGTGTGTGTGTGTGTGTGTGTGTGTGTGTGTGAATTGATTATTGAAAGCTTTTGTCTTGTCTCCCTTTGGGGCGTCTGACAAGATCTCATCGTTTGTGTCTGTGTGTGTGTTGGATGTGTGCTTTTAACAGGAAGTAAAGCACCTTGTTTCAGTAAAGAGAAGAAAACGCCAGACACCAACCTATAAATCCTGCACCTAAATCCTGCAAGTCCACTGTACGGAGATGATGTACTTCTCCTTTGCCATATCCATTTTATGTTAATAACTGGCTTGAAGAGCACTTTCAGATGCATTAACTCCTGTGTCAAGGTCACATCCGGCAATAAGAGGAACTCGTGCGTCTGCAGGCTGCGTTCAGAGTCGCACTCTTTGTAATGAGGTTGGCAGGGTGAGTGTGCTGATGCTGAATCGCACCGCTCCAATGTTTTTAATTCCTTCTTGGAAATCACTCTTCAGTTTTGCTTTAAGGCCTGAAGGATGGCACCAAAATGTGTGTGTGTCTCTCTCTAGTGCGATAAAGATGTGTGGTGAAGGGATTAACTGTGTGTTAGTGGTGGGTGTGGTGCTTAATGCATGCTTGAGAGGAACCATGTGTGAACTGAAGATAGTACAGTAGGTTGTTCTTAAACTGCTTGTGTACCAGTGTTTATTTGGACTCTGTGTTTGGGTGTGTTTGTAGATTGCCCCCCTATCTTGCCATATGTGGTGTTATGTGGTTGGGGCTTTCTCATACTCTGGGGTTATGCAGCATTTATGTGTACGTATATGTGTCTTTGTTGAAGCATCGTATGGGGAGGCTTTGTTGCCATGGTCCTGTACAGGGGCTGATGATTTACACCCTGTGAGTTTGAACCGGGGGTGTTTAAGCATGTGGAGACGTGGACCCAGTGCTTTATAAATGCTGGCTCATGGCTTTTTATTTTTTTTCCCCCATCGCATAGCTTAAAGTGATTGCCTCCCCAGACTGTACCTCTGAAAGCCCAGGACGCAGTCTGACAGACCTTCTGTTCTCAGTAAAGTATGCGAGAGTAACAATTTCTCTATTATATATTCTCTGTTAATCACCACTGCTGCAGAAGCGTGGAACGAATGTGGCTCTTCATTAACAGCTACATCTAAATTAATCAACTCTCTTGCCTGCTAGGCTTTTAAACAATTTAAAATTGCTGTAAACTCCAACTCGCTCCCATTATCTGGTCAGCAAGTTCACAAATGTTATGGAGCAGAGGCTGCTTTGTTTCTGACTAATCTTGTCCACGATTGTTTTACAACTCGGATGTCAGGTGAAAGCAATTAACTGCAGAGGACTACCTGTCAGGATGGGAACCTCAGCAGAACCCAAAGTCCCGGGAAGAGGGATTAACAGCCGCTTCAGTAATGACTTATGAGCCCGTCTGTCCTCCCATGAGTGGACCAGCAGGGACAGACGTGTTCATTTTATGCCTCATCCTACACATTCCACGTCTTAAATCGTTAGCATGAACAAGTGTGCTGTTGCTGTTGATTCTTTATGTTTCATACAAGTCTATACTTCACTCTCTCAGTCTTTCTTAAAGATTTACTTTTTGGCATATTGCTTTGATGTGAATCTTGCAGATGCTCAGCCAATATATACGGCTCAGTTATATTATTAGATCTGCACAAAGTATACGTCTTAAAAAAATGTGTGACATAAATAAATAAAGGTAAATAACTGAGAGTGTGAAAAAGTCATTATGTAAAGTAGTTTGTCCTGCAGAGCAGCTCTGATTCAGCAGATGTCTGCAACACACGTTGCAGGATCCACATCACAGCTGAGCAGATGTGCTGCACACATGCAGATGCTTTGTGGGAAATTTGGAAAGAAAATGTACGAAACTTTTTTGTGGCAAGTAGTTATCGGTTGGTGACGTGAACCTCTTGACACCACGTCACCTCTTTGATTTGATTTTATCCAGCAGCTTCAAGCCACTATGCAAATGTGAACTTGTACACAAATTACTCTCGATAACCCCTGAAGCCCGTTATGAACATATGAGAGCCCTCAGCATGTCACCGCCACCGCACTGAACAGATAAAATACCATTTCCCACATCTGTAGTTTGACGAGGGGCAGTTGGTGCTGATCCCTCTTTTGTGCGTCATTTGTTCAAACAAGCAGATCTGCAGCAGCCAGTCTGCTCAAAATCACGTCATAATTCCTCCGTCGCATATCAGCTCGATGAACCCTGGCCTTGGCTGTCAGTTCGTTCCTCCCAGTTTTTTGTTTAACTTCTTTTTGGGCCAACGTAACAGTTGTCCAAGCACCCCAAGTAGAATGATGATGCTTCTAATGGTGCATTCAGGGACAAATGGGAAAATAAGAATTTTATTACTCTTGACTGAATAAATTGATTTGAAGTTGCAACGTATCAGGACTCTGCAGATCTCAACGGCTCGCTGGATGGCACATGTTCAGACCGAGTGACAGGGCTGTGTCTTCTCAGTTTTTGAGATGTTACTTCAGGCACCCAAATGGAGAACATGCTCTCAAACATAGAAACAAAGTCTTTTTATTTTAATATTTCTAATAGTAACTTTTCTCCATAGTATCCTGGTATTTATCTTTTGTATTATTTTTTTTACATAAAAGGTGAATGAAATGACGTGTTCTAGCAGCACTAGATGGATAATTTAATTTCTCGTTTGACTTAATGATGGCGATGATTTGTCATTGTTACAATGTCTCAGCAAGGACACAATGATACTAAAATGTGTTGGCGCGTTACAAACTGAGCATCTTGCTGCAGCAATATAATAATTACCTACGACGTGCAGGTAAAGTTTAGTTCTGAATGAACAAATAGCCCAAATATTTGACCAATGTCAAGACAAGTAGGAGTGGTAAATCTGTTATAGTTATCTCTGCTACATTTGTGGCCAAATTCACAGTTTAGAAGGAAAGAGGAGGCATTTGTGAGCTTCCAAAGCTAAAGTGGCTCTAAAAATCTAAAGTTTGTCCAGAATCAGGACTCATTCAGCTGTGAAGGTGATGAAGGCAACACACCTCCTTATTCACGCCGAACTGCACAACATTACTGATCAGCTACTTATAAATGTTCCAATTAAACAAACAAACAAAAACCAACCATGTTATTTCTTTTAAATGATGATGGGAAATAATTATGGATGAGTGTCTATCTTTTTTTCGTGTCTTTTGTTTTTGGTGGCGTATGTGTCACCCTGACATTAGCTTACCAGACCTTCCTTGCCTACTTCTTGTCTTTGCTTACTTCTAAACTCATCGCTCTCGCTTCATTTCTCTGTTTCATTCCAGGGCCACATCATCACCACGGTTACCGTTAAAGGGCTGGTTATGCTTTTCTTTCTCAGCCAGCTATGTGGCCAGATTTCCTGCTAGCTCTTGGATTAGATCGTGAAATATAAAAAAGGGAATTTCTATCATAAAAACCCAAATTTTGAGACTTGAATCCTAAAATTGCATTTTTTTTCTTTTAAAATCCCAAATTTAGAGATATTTTGGCTTTACTTGTAAAAAACTAAATTGTTGCAAGATTATAAATTTTGCAAGATTTTCTTTTTCAGCAACCAAGACTTGTTTGAATCTTTTTTTTTTAACTTCAAATGATGTATGTTGGAAAATTTCAACTTTTTGCAGAATTTTGCAAAAATAACAGCAGCTGTAAAATTGCCAATTTTGTATAATTTCAACTTTTTGTCCTAAAATGACAATTTTGTTTTTTATGAGAAAAGTTAACTTTACAAAAATCACGGGTCTTGATAAAGATAAGCAACTTTTTGTTGGAAATGTTTTGCTAACTTTTGCTAAATCGTGACCTATTTGACATAAACCAGCTGCTCAGCGGTTTGTCACCTCAGTTATTCCACTTTTTGATGTCAGCACCGAATCAAACGGCAGTCTCACTGAAATATTGTCTTTGTGTGCCCTCGCGACGCAGATAGGTGTTCTATTATAACAAGCTGTATTCACCATGAATATGAAGTTTAGCATTTATTTATTTAATAGAAAAGCAGCAAAATGATGTCTCTGATGTAGGGCTGGGCGATGTGACCTCAAATTTATGTCGATTAATGGAACAGTTTACCTGGATTACAAATAATGAACGATTAGTTTTGGTTAAGTTTCATTTTTTCCCACAGACAGACGCAGAATTAAAAGAAAAGAAAACTGAATTAACTGACGTGGACAAGATAACTTCAGTCAGTGGTTTTTAAATGTGGGTTTTGATTACATTTCGATGAATTGCCCAACCCTCTTCGACGTCGAGGGGATGTGTGTAATGTGTTCTCAATGATCATCCCAGCTGGGTTGCTTTAACTGTATGATCTAATAAAACACTTATGGCTCATTTGCCATCAGTTGCCGAGTTTGTGTGAGGGTGCGGACTTTATATCGTCTCATCTCGCGTCGCCTCTTCTCAGGATTCGTCCTCAAATGGCCAAGGAGAAGATAGAGGGCTGCCACGTCTGCACGCTGGTCACACCTGGGGAACCTCAAGTCCTCCTGGGAAAGGACAAGGCCTTCACCTATGACTTTGTGTTTGACATGGACTCGGAGCAGGGCCACATCTACCAGACCTGCGTGTACAAGCTCATTGAAGGCTGCTTCGACGGCTACAACGCCACCGTGTTTGCTTATGGTCAGGTAAGACAATTATAGCAGTTTTTTTTTTTGTTTTTCTTTGTTTGCAGTTATGCTGTGGAGTTCCCTGTAATTTAATGTGAAAGTAGTAGAAAAAAGAAGTCAGTCTTGCAATCACGTCTAGTCAAAGCAAGTGCTGCAGGTCTGTATATGTCAGGCATGTGTAGGAAGTCACTGATAAAAGAAAAAATGATAAAATCTCTCAAGAGGAGATGCTGCCTGAACATTAACAATGAGTTGACGAAAATTTTGCGGAACTCTCATTAACGATCAATACATGCGCTTGAGAGGATACTGGGTGTGTGAGTATTGTTGAATGTGCATGTTCCAGACGGGCTCGGGGAAGACCTACACCATGGGGACCGGCTTTGATGTGAACCTGAGCATGCAGGAGCAAGGCATCATCCCGCGGGCGGTTCACCAGCTGTTTGAGGGGATCCAGGACAGGAGGGCGCGCGCCCAGGAGGCCGGTACCCAGCCGCCCGAGTTTAAAGTCAGCGCCCAGTTCCTGGAGGTGGGTGGCTTTGTCCGATATTACTCGATCTAAAATTCAAATCAGGCTGGATTGATAATCTGGCTTGCCCATGTGTGTGTGTGTGTGTGTGTGTGTGTGTGTGTGTGTGTGTGTGGATTTTGGTTCATATTAACTCTAACCAGATGGGACAAAATGGGGGAGACAACAGGATCAGGCTTCTCTTCCACAAACAGGAAGTGACAGCTTGAAGACAGATGGGCTGGAATGTCTGCATGTGCTTTGTTGGTCCTGATTAATGTTTGCCATTACCTCTGACATTATTGCTCATCACTCTGGGGCAGAAGATGGATACGAGCTGGGAATCAGACAGAGGAGGGATGCTTGTGTAGGAGAAATTAGATGTACGACTACTAATCATGTCCTCTGGGGGTATCTTGGAGGCAAATGTTTGGGTTGTATTTGGGAGTGTATGCGTGGGGGTGTGTGTGTATGTCTGACCTAATTACTTTAATAATCACGGTGTGATAGAATCTTTTGTTGTAAAATCAAATAACAAATAGCTTTCTTTTATTGGTTTGGTATTTTTTTCTGTTCAGCTCCTTATTGTTACTGTTTTTTCTCCTTTTTGCCTTCATTTTCAGGTCAAAAGGTTATCTTTGATGGTAAACAGATGGGTGTGTGTGTGTGTGTGTGTGTGTGTGTGGCAGTAGGTGGGAACAGCTGAGCTTTCAGCTGACCTCTGTGACCCTGCTCTTTGCTGGTTTCAGAGGTCATTAGTTTGACTGCTGTGGCTGCAGAGCTGTTTTAATAAAACAAGATGACATAATAAAAAAAAAATGGACCCTGCTCTAGAAATTAAACTTGAAACACAAGATGAGGCAGCATTAATCTGCTTTATGACAGTTGCTGTGTTGCATGTGTGTTTGTTGTAGTTATACAATGAGGAGATCCTGGACTTGTTTGATGGAGCCAGAGATCCTGAGAGTCGCAGCAGGAAGTCCAACATTAAAATCCACGAGGACGCGAGTGGCAGCATCTACACCACAGGAGTCACTTCCAGGCTGGTTCACTCTGAAGAGGAGGTGGGTTTGTGCTGCCGTGCGTTGGCTGGCTCTTTATGGCAACTAAAGGTCTCTCACTTCTTCCTGCAAACTGTTTTCATGCTTTTGTTTTAAGATGCATCCGCTGAAGAGGCGCCTTTCACTTGTCTTTCAAAAAGCATCAGTCTTGTTCAGAAGTTGATTTGCAAAGTTCTGGTGCTTTTGCGAGGACACAAGGTTTTTACTCTTTATTGTCAGAAGTATGAATGTGTGTGTGAAACCCCCCTTAGAAAACTTAGAAAAGGTTGTCATGGTCTTTGAGAACTTTTTTTTTTTTTTTTTTACCTACACGGCTGTTGTTAAGTGCCTTTTCTTAATTGCCCGTTACATTAACTCAGCTCAGTGCATAAATGAGAGATGACTTGGGGGAGTTAACGGCAAATGTACTGCACTGCACTTCATGAGCAGGAGAGCAGCCAACAACCATCTGGTGGACACAGAATAAAAGAAAGCATTAAAAAACAAAACAAAACAAATGAGTCAGGGAAGTTATATTGTCATATGACAGCAGTCTGGCTTGTTTACAGCCATATGTGAGGAATGGCACAGATTATAACAGTGACAGCGTGAGGAAATGGATCCAAAATACACGAGGTCTGCTAAAGAGGCTCAAAGTAGATGATGTAGGAGACGGGTTGCAATAAACACTGGCTCTGATAAAAGTTGTCTTTTTTTTTGTGACAAAGTGAAAATAATTGTGTGAGCAGATTGTGAGTGGAAGGGACAGCTGAATTTGGAATAGGTCATATGCACATTGGATTTCCCAAAAAACAAAAACAAAAAAACAACTGAGATACAAATGCAGACAGATGGGTAGTCCTGGGGGAGAGAAGACAGAAAATGGTGAAACAGCAGGGAGGGAGGAGAGGTGTGGTCGCAGTGGAGCCTGTGGAGAGAGAAAATGCACCGGTGACGAGCACAGAGGACAACTAACTCCACTAATATTCAAATCAGCAGAGAAGTATTTACAATAAAGTGAACCAGGACGTTTTACCTGTGACTTGTTTTTTTGGTTTCTGAGCCTGTAGGTGGTTCTGTTGATGTTTATTTTTCTCCTCTTAATCTAAGACTAATGCAAGCACACCTATCCTTTTGTGTTCGGTGCATCTGTGGTGCAGCTGCTGCAGTGTCTGAAGCTCGGCGCCCTGTCCCGCACCACAGCCAGCACGCAGATGAACGCCCAAAGCTCCCGCTCGCACGCCATCTTCAGCATCCACCTCTGTCAAATGAGAGTCTATCAACAGCTGCAAATGGTGAGAGCCATTACCTGAAAGATGAAGGAATACTACGATTATTTCAAATAAATGCAGCTCCGTGCTAGGTGGAGCCTTTCGTTATTATTCCCTTTCTATGTCAGCTGTTTGTGAGGTGGATCAGTTAAAAAAGAAAAAAGAAGGCATGCATTTGAGGAATAATAAGATATCTAGTCATATCTTTTTCTGAGCATGGACGGGGGATATTTACACAGAAATAAAACCTAATTCATTTAGTGCTTATTTAGACATAGCGGCATGTGAGATGATTTAATAATGTGCAGTTTCCATTAAGATGCTGTAACTCATGAACTGGTTCTGAAGATGCCTCCTTGAGTAACTGCTTCTGTCCAACCCCCCAGAATGGAGGAGGGGAGAACGGGGAGGTGAATGGTGTGGACTCTGGTCCCATCGCCCAGCCAGACTATGAGACCCTGATGGCCAAATTTCACTTTGTGGACCTGGCTGGCTCTGAGAGGCTTAAACGCACAGGCGCCACAGGAGAGAGGGCCCGAGAGGGAATCTCTATTAACTGTGGACTGGTGAGTCAGGCACAACACAACGTTTGTTCTGCTTCTTTTTTTTTTATTACAGTTTTTTTCCTTCTTCCTCTCTCTCAAATGTTGCACATTGCTCAGCTCCTTTGTGAAACTTGACTTTGATGTATTGAAATGCCGTGTGGATTCTCCTCCTCGTCTTAGCTGGCTCTGGGAAATGTGATCAGCGCGTTAGGTGATCAGACCAAGAAAGGAGGACATGTCCCGTACAGGGACTCTAAACTTACCCGACTCTTACAAGACTCACTGGGAGGCAACAGGTACACAAACACAGACGCTTCATCATCTTACAGACATTTTATTTTATTAAACCAACAAGTTAACTCTGAAATTACCTGAACAGTGTCTGATTATTCTATATGAATAGCTGTTTACAACACGTCTTTCCTTCCTCTCTAGTTGCACGATAATGATCGCCTGTGTCAGCCCGTCAGACCGGGACTTCATGGAGACTCTGAACACACTGAAGTACGCCAATCGTGCCCGAAATATCAAGAACAAGGTGGTGGTGAACCAAGACAAGACCAGCCAGCAGATCAGCGCCCTGCGCGCTGAGATAGCCCGACTCCAGATGGAACTGACGGAGTACAAGACGGTGAGTGAGGGACGTTTGGAAGACGCACTGCCGGAGACGGAAAAAGAGAGAGGAGGGGTTGAACAGAAGGTCAAGGTCAAATTTATTTACGTAGCACGTTTCCAGAACAGAAGGGGGAAGGACAATGTGTCAGAATTAAAGAGTGATAACACAAGGTATCTGAGACAAAGAGGCCATGTGGGAGAGGGCGGGAAAAGTGTGAACAGCAAAGGAAACCAACGCTGGTGAGCGTAAAAGAAGATGGAGCTGCAGAGGTCGTTCCTGCTGCAACACCTACTGACTCTTATTATTACATTAAATACCATCAGAGAAATAGCCATGTAAGCCTTCTCTATTGTGCAGCCTGACTACTACGATTAATAGACCAGAGGTCAGCCTTTTACCGTGTATTCTAGAGGTGCTCCATCATTTAGCTGATTGTATTCTTCATTATGAAGTCAAATTGAAAGTTTGTGGGGGTTTTTTTGAGAGAGAGAGAGAAAGTTGGAAAGAAGCCTTTTTAATTATCTTTGACCTCCAGGGCTGTAAGAAACAAGCAGCCATTTAGCTGGACTGTCAGTCTTTTGTGTACTTAAGAGGGTTACCGCGGTTACAAAAAGGAAAGCGCCTATGACCAGAGACTGCGAACTGACCTCGATGTGGTAACAAGGGATGTGATGTGACTGGAATCCAGAAGTAATGGAGTGTTGAGAGCTGTGACCGGATTAGATAGTGACTCTCTGTTCGAGGGTGAAACAACTGGATTTGTTCAGTGTTTTGCATTCAGGATTTAACAATAGCTGCTTGAAGAGCCAAAGACCGACAAATGCACTCCAAACAATGGCGTTGTGTGCTGCTGGGCCCCGTTGCTATGTGTGTTTTTACTTCAGCTTGTTGGTGCCGTCTGTTTGCTCCATGCAGGGGAAGCGTATAGCATGCGAGGATGGCTCGGAGGGCTACAGCGACCTATACCAAGAGAACGCCATGCTTCAGAGAGAAAACGACACGCTGCGCCTCAGAGTAAAGGCCATGCAGGAGACTATCGACCACCTCAACTCCCGTGTGACACATTTGTTGGCCAATGAGATCAGCACTCTGCTCACCAAATCAAGTACGTGACAGAGATGCTTAACAAGGTTGGCTAACAATTCGTTATCAGTCATTTAACAAAGTACGTTCATCTTTGATCTCTAGGTGAAGGCAATGAGGAGATCGGGGCTCTAGTACAAAACTACATTCGAGAAGTTGAAGAACTCAGGTAAGTGCTCCACATCCTCCATCACATGCTGCTCAGTAAGAAAAGCTGAAGTGGATTTGTGATGTTTTAGTTTCAGTATCAAGTAAGTTTGTCCCTCTTTGTTTTCGCACGTCTTCGTCCGTCAGGAGCAAACTCCTGGAGAGCGAGTCCATGAACGAGTCGCTGCGGCGGCAGGTGGCTCGGCTTTCCTCTCGGTCCCCATTCCCCGCCTCCACGCTGAGCCCCGCCCCCGGTCACCCCCCTGGCTCCTCTCCTGCGCCCATGTCCATGGAGGCCGAGATGACGGATGTGCTGCGCCGCGCCAAGCTGGACATCGAGAGGCTGAAAAAGAAGGAGAGGAGGCAGAGAAGGATGAGGTGAGGAAAAAGAGATGCACGTCTTTTTTATTTCTTTTTAGTCAGTAGAAATTGCATCACCTGAAATAGAAAATAGGTAGTTTTCCGAGTTGTTCATCTATGAGTCAGTGAAAAACATAGAAGTTTAAAAGGGCCTCATTTTGTCTGCCCATAAAGTCCGTCTCTGGTGGCTTTGGAGCTTTGGGAAAACTGGGATGCTGCCAGTGCCAAGTAGATACACTGGCTTAGAGACAAAAAGGTCTGTCAGTTGGGTCATGAGTGAGAAGAGTACACAAACTAAATGGCTAATTGGGGTCTAATGGAATAGGGATCGAGGTAAATGGGCATGTAGAGATGAGATAGTTGATTAAACAGTAAAAGAGGGAGCAAAGGGGAAAATGAAATTGCTAATAAAAGTTAAAAGCCTAACAGGAAGGGTGAGGGTACATGGACTGATGTGGACATCGCCACTCACTTTCGAGGGCTGATTTTTGCCTTAAGTACGTGACTTGGCAATACTCCCGAAGCCTTATTGGTGGATATTTGGGCCATGTCCCATGTCTCTCAGGGCAGAATATTTCTGCAGAGCCATATGGATTTTTATTGCTGCAGGTTGACTTTTGGTTCTGCTGTTCTGACTGTAGTAATTGATTTTCTGCATATGTGTTTAAATACAAGCTCCTATCCATTTTCTCCTCCTGCAGTCCAGAGCTGGAGAAAGGTCTAAAGAAGCGAGTAAAGCTGCACACTCACGAGAATGGAGAGAACCGGCAGAATGGTGAAAACAGACAGAATGGAGAGATCGACTCAGATGACAATTACACTGAGGTAAGGTACACCTGCGTTGGCATCTTTGAAGCAGTCTTTCAACAAACAGAGAAAAAAAATGAGATTTATAAGCGTTTGTCTCTCTGTAGGACGTCATGTCTCCACTGCAGGAGGAGAGTGGTTGTGATGAAGATGAAGATGAGGAGGAGGGGAGAGAAGAAGAGGACGATTTCGACAGCGACGAGAGTCTGGTGGATTCAGACTCTGATTCGGACGAGAAAGGTGCATCTCTACTGCGATTTTATCAAAACATGTAGGACTCAAAAGTTTGTACAGTGAAGCTGAAATCTTTCTCATCTCCCTCAAAATTGCAGCCAACTTCCAGGCGGACCTCGCAGACTTGACCTGCGAGATTGAGATTAAGCAGAAGCTGATAGACGAGCTGGAGAACAGTCAGCGGAGGCTGCTGATGCTAAAGCTGCAGTACGAGGAGAAGCTCATCCTGCTGCAAAACAAGATCAGAGACACGCAGCTGGAGAGAGACCGCGTGCTGCAGAACCTCAGTGAGTTTCTTAATTTACTTGAGGAAAAAGTCAAGTACCCTGACAGCAAAGTCCTTAACAATATTACATGGATGTGCAGTGTCCATGGAAAATTACACGGAGGAAAAGGCCAACAAAATCAAGCAGGAGTACGAGAAGCGGCTTAAGGAGATGAACCGAGACCTGCTTAAGCTACAAGCCGCGCAGAAGGAGCATGCGCGTCTCCTCAAAAACCAGGGGAGGTACGAGCGGGAGCTGAAGAAACTCCAGGGAGAGGTCAACGAGATGAAGAAAGCCAAGGTGAGGGCATGGCAAGGAGAGCAAGGAGAGCACAGGTGGAGGATGCTCTTTCACTGGGCTTTGCTGCTGCTTTCAGGTGGTGCTGATGAAACAGATGAAGGAGGAGCAGCAGAGGCGGAGGATGGTGGAGGCGAAGAGGAACCGTGAGATTGCCCAGCTCAAGAAGGAGCAGCGACGACAAGAGGTTTGGCCGTGTTCACGTCCTGGATGTACAGATGTGGGCGGTTACCAACGTCCATGAACAGAAACAAACCTCTGAGATCACTTTAAACTGACAAGGGTTAATGACGTCTGACATTGCTTATTCAGTGTTTAACGGAAATCAGACTTTGATTTAAACTTTTACTCGACTGATAACTTATTATTCACTTTTATAAACAAGATATGACACTTCACATTTACTATAAGCCACAGATGGTGAAACCTGAGGCCTGTGGTCCGAATGTGGTCGACCACATCATTTACTGTGACCCCCGTGAGATTTATTTTTTTATTATTCCAAAAGCAGAAATATCCTGATCATTTGCTGTTTTTCTTTCCCCTATTTATATGAACAGAGTATATACCATCCAAGAACAATTATGGAGAGAAAGAAAAAAAACACCTTGCACATAGCAATATTCACATGCGTATTAGTTAGGAGACTGGGGAGAGAAAAATGAAACAGGATGCTTGCACTGGAAGAAAAGAGAAAAAGCACAAGTAGGCCGCGTAATAACACAACTCTATAAAACATTATCTTACCCATTTTCTCCATAAGCTAATAAAAATACTTTTCTTAAGACGGATGGAAAAGGTAATTGCTTCCTTTATAAATATCTCATTTACAATGTCTGTCCAGTCTGAAATTGAAGGGTCCCTGGAAGCAGCCAACATCTTGTAAGTGCTTTTTTGAAGGCCAAGGTGAAAATTGCAAATAAATACTTATCAGCCGTCTGGGCAGGAAATCACAAGTCCCATAAAACAGAGACAAGAACTGCAAAGGCAGTTTATTGCTAAACATGGCAGACCTCTTCCCAAAAAGGTTTTATTTTTGGGCTTTCTCAAAAAATATGCCAATGGTCCACACCCTGAACACCACACAGCCTCCAGCAATCAGCACCCCTTGGATCATAATGTGCTTTTTGCTTTGGTGTTTTAAAAAATCAAATCAACACAACACAACAAAAAAAACTGTAATATTGAGTTTAAAAATCATAATTTTACATTAAAAGTTAGATTTTCTACAATTAAAAAACATGCAATTCTAGAAAAGTCATGATTTACTGCGGAAGCCCTAAACGGTCATACATGCATACATTTTATTTCATAAATAAATTTGACATAATTTTCCCGTGATAACGACATAATTTTCCCGTGATAACGACATAATTTTCCCATGATAACGACATAACTCCGTCGTTTTCTCATGATAACGAGTTATTTTTTCTTCCGTTTTCCCGTCATAATGAGATAATTAATTTAAGATCTCAAGGGCATTGCAATGTCCTGATGAAGGTCGATAGACCGAAAACTTGGTGAAACATACACATGTTTGCATGGATCTAAGTGTGCAGAGGCTTTTTTTCTTAGTTTTCTTGAGATCTCAAATTAATTGTCTCGTTATCACAAGAAAACGGCGGAGTTATGTCGTTATCACGGGAAAATTATGTCGTTGTCACGGGAAAACGGAGGAAAAATAACTCGTTATCACGGGAAAACGGGAGAGATGAAATGTATGCATGTATGACCGTTAAGGGCTTCCGTATTTTACAACAAAAAGTTGGTCATTTTATTTTAAAGAATTGACAAAAAAAACCAAAAAACTTTTTATTGTTGTTACTTGCCAAATCTGCAGTTTTGCATAAAAGAAAAAGGACATGAAGTCAATAGTTTTTACAAAATATAGTTTTAAATAAAATGGTCCCAATTTTGCAAAATTTGTTGACACATTTAAGGGTCTGTGTGCCAGCTGAGGGATAGGCTGGTCCACGTCTCCGTAGTTCTGTTCGTTGAGAGCTTCATCTCCATGAGTTTGTAGTCGACACTCGTCCAAAAGCTCCAGTTTTGCTTCATCAGACCAAATCACGTTTTCCCAGAAACTTTGATGCTCGTCAGCATGCATTTATAGTATGTTTTTTTTTTTATGTTTTAGTGCTCTATGAGCTTCTTTCTTGGAGTTCTGTTGTTGCTAGGCAGCAGGTCGGAGGTCATCCTCGGAGGTCAGCATGAAGATCTTTTGGATGATTGCTTGACTCTTTGTCGACCGTCCACACTATTCTTGTGATCATGCGGCGTATAGTTGAGGACATCCTCAGCGGTTGGAGTCTGGTCTCAGTCATCAGATGAAAACAAACTTAGAGAATGTGATACTGATGGAGGTTAAACGATTAAATTGAAACGTGACAATGATGCAAACATTTATTATCATTTTTAGGGGTTCCAACTGTTCCAATCTGTCCAGACTTGATGTGTCCTGGTAAAAACAAAACAAAACAATAGATCCTTTCTTTTTATTCTTTTAATGGTTTACTCGATCAGATATACAAAAAAATAAAAACTTTGCAGAAAGAATAAACCTTTTTTTTTTTTTATTGTGAGCTCTAAGAGTACCAACAAATTTATCTGTGTTTCACAGTTGTGCTTGTGTGCGTGCATTTGCACGAGATATAGCTGCCCTAATTCATTTACATTAAGAGGGATGATATTTTGGATTCTCTGCTATCACTGCCCTGAAGGGATCACAGTTTTAGAGATATTGACTTACATATTTTACCTGTGTACATGCAGTGTTATTACAAAAATAATTTGGAAATATGACCCAACGGTTTGACATTACTGCATTACTACAGGTGACTTGTCCTGCAGAATGTTGTGTGCATGGATATGCGGGTTTGCATATTTCCACCTGGCACACTCAAAGCTTTATTCATGTATATTTAAAAATGCACATCCAGCCAGAGTCACCAAAAGAGAAAATAAAAACTCCTTTATTCCCCTCCTGCCCTTCAGTACCAGATTCGAGCACTGGAGTCTCAGAAGCGGCAGCAAGAGCTGGTTCTGCGCAGGAAAACCCAGGAGGTGACCGCCCTGCGGCGCCTGGCCAAGCCCATGTCTGATCGCGTGGCCGGACGCGTGGCCCGCTGGAACCAGACTCCCCCGGTTACGGACTCTGGAGCCGATTTGTCAGCCAGCACCACAGCAAGCAGCTCTGAACCTGAGACTGGGAGGACTGTGAGTGGGTTGGTGCGGCACTGGAACAACAAGAACAGCATGTACGGATACATGGGGGAGAGTGAGGGGACTGTGGACGGGACCCGGGTCATTGGGTAAGACGTCATCGCTGAGACTGAGCACAAGCACTGCTACATTCTGTATCTAGTCGTTGACTAATAGGCCTGGCAGGAACAAAATCATTTGTCTGTGGATTTGATAATTCATTCTTTGCTGTTGCTTGGTGTTCATTGTAATTTATTTATTTATTTTTTATTTTTTTTCCTCTCTTCGCAGGAGCAGAAAGAAGTTGCAGCGCAAGCCTGCTGGACTGGGCAGCTCTGCAGCTACAGGCAGAGCTAACAGTTTCTCCAAGTCTGCCCGTCAGAAGTGGCAAGCTCTCGAGCGTCGCATAACGGACATTGTCATGCAGAGAATGACCATAGGCAACGTGGAAGCTGACATGGACCGCCTCATCAAGGTAGGAGCGGTGCTGATGCTGTGATCAAAGCCGGTGGATCGTTTTCTGCCATGACGTCACATTCACGGCCACATCGAAGTCTGTTTTCATCTTTCTAGATGTAGGAGAAAAAACATCAAGTGAAGAAAATACATCCTTTGCAGATCTTTTCAGTTAAGCAATACCTTGTTTTTTTGCTGTCAATGCATTTGTTTTTTTGATGAGTCAGAAGCGAGAGGAGCTGACGGCCCAGCAGGAAGCACTTTCGCACAAGAGGGAGGTATTGATGGCTGAAGGGGAGGGACCAGAGGCTGAGGACCGCCTCCTTCAAGAAATCAGTGAGGAGATTGAAGTGCTGAACGCCAATATAGACTACATCAATGACAGCCTGTCTGACTGCCAGGCCACCATAGTGCAGATAGAGGAGACCAAGGTATGACGACAAGTATGAACGTATGAACACCTCTATGTACGTTTGTTATCGAGTCGTGAGAGAGCTCTGCAAGTGCCTCCAGCCAAAGTCAGTTTTGTTTTGCCCTGCAGGATGAGCTGGACTCCGTGGACACCTCAGTGGTGATCAGCTCCTGCTCACTGGCTGAAGCACGCCACCTGCTGGACCACTTCCTGAAGGCTTCCATAGACAAAGTGAGTTTTAATTCAGGGAATCTCAGGAAACAAAAGCGCATTCACAAAGACTAGATAATATATGTGAGTTATAGGCAAAAAACAAGTACACAGCCTCCTGCATCAACTAGTGCAGCACTGCCATCTAGTGGTGACTTTTTTTTTAAAACTGCAAAATACATATAAAAACATCAATAAATGCATCACATAAAACCATAATGAATTTGATTTTGCAGTTCAGTTTCCTTTGTGTAGAAGTTTAATATTACAGGACTTATAAGGTTTTGATGGTGTTTGGGCTTCGTTTGTGTGCAGAGTTTACAGGTGGCTCAGAGGGAGGCTCAGATCAGACTGCTGGAGGGCCAGCTGAGACAGACCGATGTGATTGGCTCGTCTCACAATCACATGATCCTCGACGCCCTGCGTGAAAAGGCTGAATACATCCCCGAACTCCAGGCTCTCATCCACAACGTCCAGCAGGGTCAGAGATCTTATATTTGTTTAATGTGAAGGAGAATAGTAGAGAGAAGGAGAAATACAAAAAAAGTGAAATTATATTATAATTATTCAGTTATTTTACTATTATGTCTCTTTTCCTTCTTCTTTATTTTGATATTGTCATATGTTCCGAAATGCAGATTAATGGGTTGACTCTGTTGTGAGATGAATTATATTTTCAACTATTGACAATTAGAAAAGCACACAATTTGTTTTACAGTCAAACTAAGATTTCCTTTTCGTTCATTCTCTTTCATGCTGTGTTTTCAGTTTGAATTTTGAATGCTCTAAAGTCTAAATAAATACAAAATAATACTAAATACAGTGGTTTTCCAATAACTTAAATCTGATGTTTCAATGGCAGGGTTTGTTTTTGTTTTGTTTTGGTTTAATTCAAAAAGCAAGACAATACCAAACTGCATTCTTGATGTATTACAGCAAAATGGCTCCTAAGCTTGTAAACTTGCCTGGGTGCTCATTTATAAAACTGTTTGAAGTTTGCACAGGTGGAATCGTTGCATATTCTGCCCTCAATGCACCCACATTCTGCTATAAATGGTCAATGCGAAGGAGCTCGTCTTTGCTTCTGCATGTCATCACATGCAGAGTCAGGCCACCATGACGCTGCATTTAGCCAGAACCATGTTTGAGTCACAAATAACTTGTACATTGATTGTATGCACATTTTTACAGTTCATATAAACAAATTCATCTTCACTCTGAGCCCTTACAGTAATGTGACTACAGTCAGTTGATTACATTTGTGGAACTTAACCATGGTGAAAACTTTTTTGTCTGCTGTTAGGAAACTGGATGTGCGTTCTGGTCACGTTTAAAATGCCATCCAGTTTACAATTATATATTATTAATTATATCAACATTGCTAAACCCTCCATATTCCTCTCTTTGTACATGCTGACATTCAGATGAAGCCCCAACGTTACTGACGGGTCATGTTTTGTGCACTTTCAGAAAATGGTTATGCTAGCACAGATGAAGAGCCCTCTGAGTTCAGCCAAGCCTCTGACTGCAGGTGAGCCAAACTGGAGCAGGTGGTGCCCAACCAGGCCTAATCCACCTCTGCCCCCCGACCCAGGCTCGCACTCCTGCAGTAGTTAGACTTTTCTCTGAGGGGAATAAAATTCTCTCCTTCTCTTTTCAACAGTGTGTCTCAGATGAAGGAATCCAACAGCCAGGATGACTTCAAAGTAAAGGTACAAATAATAAATGCCTCTTTTATGCCGGTTATATGTTTGGACAGTTGGCCTGACTTTTTTTCTGATTAGAAAGTTAAGGTTGGTTACAGTGTCTTAAATACTTGGTTGCAGCCACAGGGTGGCAGTATAAGTCAGCACTTAAAAATCATCTCTCCTTTTCTGTTGTGTTGAAGGAGCTCTGGTACTGCTTTGTTTTTTTCTAGCCTGCCTCTTTTTGACCCCAGAATGCATGACCTACTTTTAGAGGAATGACAGAAAATCTCATCTTGTTCACATTATTGCTTTCATAATGAATTTGTTGTTTCCGCCTAAATGATGTTTTCAGTCTCACTCATGACGTTTCTATCACACCTCAAGTTTTCCTGTGCCACCGTCCTCCTTAGTCTCACTCTTTTTTTTCTCCGCTGCTTTGCAAACAAATGGTTTTTATATTTGACCCAGATTGAGCCTCGTCTGTCGGCCCAGATGAAGGCAGTGTCGGCAGAGCACCTGGGTCCAATCTTGGACCCGTCATCAGGCAGCAAACAGCAGTACATCACTAAGTCTCTGGCCTCACTGACGGACATCCAGGAGGATGGCCTGAGTCTCGTTCCGGGGAGTCTTGGGCTAAGCCTGGCCTTCCGAGACCCTTACTACAAGGAGAGGGCCTCCCGCACCATCAGCCTGCCTATTCGGGGTCACACTTTGTAAGTCCAGGAGATTTAAGTAACACTGAAAAACTGTAGTGATCACTGAGATGACCAGACATATGTTGTTGTGTCACGAGGATGTGGAGATGTTGGATGGAAGGATTGTCTGTATTTAGACGTATATCAGCCCTACGCAGCCGTCCATCAGCACCACAGCTCTTATCACAGTCATGTGGCTAAACATTCTGGCCATTCAGAAACCACCTGGACACATTTAGAAGTAGCTGTAGCTGGAAATCAGAAATCAGCAGACATTATTTAGTCAATAAATCTGTTTTATGGAAATGTCAGTGAGATTAGCCTTAATGCTCAGGGACTGGAGAACCAAATGTTGTGTTTGTGCAGATAATTATGCTTTTAAATAGCATAAAACCCCTACTGCTATTAGTTTTCCAACAGCTCACAGCAGCTTTTTTTTCTTTTCTTTTTCTTTTCACCTTGAAAGTCTGCTTAGTTGTCTTGCTTCTGTGTGTTTGTGCGTGTCAGTCCCAGGCAGTCCCGCGGTTATGATACTTCCCCTATAACAAGAAGGAAATCGTATGATCGTGCATACAGGTACATGTAATGCCCAAAGTAACATTGTTGCTTGCATAAGGATCACGCAGTTTGACTAAAATAGCGCTATTGCACACTTTCATTCTCTTCTCTTGTCATCAGGCCCACTGACGGCTACACTCCCCCATCCTCCCCTCCTCTGAGGACCAGGAATGACCGCAATGTCTTCTCGAGGCTCACCAGCAACCAAAGCCAAGGTTCTGCTCTGGACAAGTAAGTACAACATCGTTCAAAAGTGTGATACGCACACAAACTCTGCCCTCTTTGTCCCCACCTTCTCATCTGATCAATTCAGCTGCTCTTCGAAACGGTTCCTCCATTTCTTTTCTTCCCTCCCATGGTTTCAGGTCTTCATGGGTCCTCCTGGAGAGAGCGAAGGTCAGGCGTTTTGAAAGAGAAGCGCAGCTGGCTCTCTCTTTGACTTTCTCCTGGCGTTAAATGTCGTAGCTGCATTCAAATATCATCGGTCAAAACTAAGAAAAAGCACAACATCTTTTAAAACCTGCGTTCGGTAAAAGTGAAGAAAACGACCAGGAACCAAATGTGGCCGATCAAATAAAACACGCTGCTGGAGCAGATGTGGTTCAAACATGGTGAAGTACATTATCTTTGTTTTGGCTACAAACAGAAAATCAGCCAATGCAATCTTCCGTAATGTAAATGCAGCTGCTGTGCAGTCAACCTTACATTGAAGTTTGACGTGGTGTCAGACAGAATTTCTGTTTCCAGTTATGATGCGTTGTGTATTTCCTCCTATTAGCACGACGAAAGGTAAAAGAGAGTTCTAAATGCCTTTCAGGGTGTAATTGTGTTGTCTTGCTGCAGCAGTCTGGATGAGGGATGATGTGGCTACGAGACTCGTGTCAGCTGAAAGAGAGCCAAGTCTGAAATGAGCAACCATTCGTTTCCCCGCCTGCTCACAATCAATTCCAACATTCCTTCTCTGACAAACGTTGGCAGTTCATTTCAACCAGCGTTCGCTTCTGCTCCAAAGTTCTTTATTTTATGCTTGTTATTAAGCCGGAGCATTTCTCAGCTTTATAGACCCCTAATTGGTAGCGAGGATGCTGTGAGAAATAAGTTAGGGTGTTGTGATCGTGCGTACGCGTGCTGTATGTGTTAATAACTGTAGGCCTCGTGTGCGCTGGAGCCTGTGGCTCCTCATTATCTGGACCAGGAGTAGGTAAATTAGATGGCACTTGTCATGTCCTCGTGCAGCTGTTGTCGTTGGTAGCCATTTTGAACAAACACAGTTTGGGAGGATGTTTATGTTCAGGGTCTTTTATGAGGTTGCCACAGGAAAATGAACTCCCATCGAGCATGATGCAGGAGGACAGAATGGTGTGAGATTTCCTTTCTTTTCATCTGTGGTTGCATTCAGTGTTTGTAATTTGACGGAAGGAAATGACATCAGTTTGTCATTGCCCCTTTTATCATCTGAAGGTGTGCAACAAAATATAAAATAAAGAAATAACTCTGGGTAAAACGCTCTCAAGTTTATCATTAGCACCACAGCTTTCATCGTCTCATCATTACTGTTTCAGTCTTAACTCACTGAAGTGACGGCGAACGTCACAAACATTCATTTATGGAAACGGGTGGAAATGCACTGTAGTAATGATATTGAAAATACAACCAATTAAATCAACTGTAATGAATCTAATATAACTGGGTTTTAGATGAGAAAAAAAAGTATAGTGCCGCTTTTCACAAAACCAATTAAGATGCAGTAAGATGTTTCTTTGATGGTGACTTGACTTTCCTCTTCCTTTTGTTCTGTGACTCAGTCACATTTGTGCAGTTCGCTTGTCTTCGAGTCTGGAAACACACATTTGACATTGATTTGAAACACAAAACGAAAGTTTGCTTGTCTTTTGGCTGAGGAAACTTTGAATCATAGATTAATTTTTACTTCAATTTGTATTTTTCAGAGCCAATGAATTTTAAACGGAATTTTGTGTTGAGAGTCTGATGATTTGATGCTAACAGAATTTGACGCTAACAGAATTATTTTGTGGGCGTGGTCATCATCTTTTAGCCCTGGTGTTCTCTCCAAACATTTCCTGAACTTCTGGTCTTATTAATTGATGCTCAGAGACAACAGCGCTGGTCCTGAAACTTATAGTTTATAAGTATATTCAATTTAAAAAAAGAAAAAAAAAGCTCTGCTCCAACAATGCTAACATTTTTCTTTGAGATGTTATGGGGGTATGGGTGTGTGGCACTTACTTTTCCCTCCATTCAATCCTTCCCTTTATTTACCCTGTTTGCCAACCCTCAAAACCTTTTCTGTACCGATTCCCTGAATATGTCTGGAGAGGTAGATTTCGGAGGGGACACTGACCTTTACAGTCAAACGCAAAGACCAGAAAAATGTCAGAACTGTTAAGTTCTGCTACCTTTGTGCGAGACTGTAGCAACAGCGTGCTTCCTCCTTGACCACCTCCCTGTTTCTGTCTGTGCCTTTCACTTCATACTGTTCAGACTGACAGTATGATTTATGTGGAAATGCAGTTGTAAAGTGCTGTCTAGCAGAGCGCTGTTGGAGAATATTGACACCACGTTCATGTCCACGTAATATGAGGCTTGAGACAATAGCTAGAAGCGTATGTACATATATATGTACACGCACACAAACGTATGTACAAACGTATGTAAATATGCATATAGTTTTATATAATTGATCCTCTTTACACTTTTTATGCTGAGCAACCCTCAGATAATTTGTGGCTCGCTGTTAGAGAGGTGTCAATCTTCTTTTCGCAGCTCTTGGCTGAACTCTAATTAACTGTGTTTCCCTGAATATCCCTGTTTATTCAAACCATTAACCCCTAAGTGTGTCTTTTAACTGTACTGGGAAGAAAAAAAAAATTCACTCACCAGTAAATGTGGGTGTACTGACAGTGTTGCATCTTCAGAGAGGTCAAACAAGACAGCCTGTTCAGTGAACCATTTTGAGAAGGAATATATATGTATATATACATATATATATATATGTGTGTGTGTGTATTTGGCCAAACTGCCTGGACAAGCTTTATTGTTGACTGAACTTTCCTGCCGGTGTGTTTGGAACCCTTCTACTACTCACTTCCTCCTTTTTAATCCTTTGTCAGTAACCCTTCTGTCTTTTCTTAGTGTGGTTAACCCTTTCCTTTTCCCACCCTGCCCCCCTCCTTCTCCTTGCTCCTCTTCTGCCTCCAGGTCGGATGACAGCGACTCCTCGCTCTCCGAGGTGCTCAGGTAGAGGAATCGTGTCTGTCACTCTTTATTTTCCCATTTGAGCTTTTACTCGCTCGGTGTCTTGTCTCTTTCTGGTAGTCCTCCACCTCCCCCTTTAGTCGTCCATGGTTTTGGGGGGGGGATCATTGTGGTGCATGATTTAGCCACACTACGTTTGTGATGCTGCGATTCCTTGAGGTCACATGCAGGACCTGAATGAACCGTGCAGACATGAAGTGTTAATGATCCGTACAGTGTGCGTGGTTAGTTTCAAAAACACTCGTCAGTGTGTGCAGACTGCAGAGCTGACAGAAGGCTAAAATACAAATGAGTTGCAGAATAGCTGGATGTACTGGGTAATACACTTGTATTTGCTTTCTTGTCAAGAATGAGATGATAATTTCAATGTAACCACCAACGGTCTGTTAATAGCTGAAACCGCCTGTTTGCAACAGGCAAAAGGTGTTTTTTTCTTCTTTTGTTTAATTTGTGCAAAAGCTGAACTAAAACCACAACCTTGAACTACAGTTGCTTCCAGGAGTCCTGTTGTCACTGCAATGAGGGCGGGCTGCAGCTAGCAACTATATTGTCCAGTTTTCAACTAAATGGATGTAACTCAGGTACAAAGTACTCCTTAGTTGTCAAAAGAAGCCCAACTCTGTAAAGGCGCCCAGCTGTTTTCACACATGCAGCTCAGTCCTGAGACGGCCAGCAGAAATTCTAGAAGGGACCGCCTGTGAGAATGCAAATGTCTGCGTTGCTGGAAATTAGCCGTCCAGCTACCTCGTTAGAAGTCTTAAACATGGCTGAGCGAGCCCATGTTCATGTGCAGAAGCGTGCATGAAGACAGCAGTTTCTGATTCTTTTACTGAACTGTATGTTACTTTCCTCTCACTTGTCGGATTAGTGAATATGCTCGCATAGGGAGCTCTATCCACCACTTTCTCTCTTGCATGCCCTGCTCAAGCGCTACACAGTAGTTTCCCGTCGTTAGCATACCTCTCCAGCAGCGAATGTCCTGCGGTGAAGTGTCTGTGTGTGTGTGTGTGTGTGTGTGTGTGTGTGTGTGTGTGTGTGTGTGTGTGTGTGTGTGTGTGTGTGTATATATAT
>JBAMYA010000020.1:14862851-14885450 GCA_037176975.1 Arrhamphus sclerolepis | reverse complement strand
AATTCCTTTCTTTATTGCATCCAAATCCACTGGGCAGATTTTTAAAACATAAAGATAAAAACTGCAACAACATAAATGTCAAAATTGCCATTATTTTTAAAATATAAGCTTTAATGTGAAACAAACAAAAATTTGCTACACCCAGATAAGATAATTCTACACACTGTTTTATAATGAGGGCTGATTAACTCTTCTCAGAGTTTGCCAGTCACACACCTGTCATGAAGTAAAGTCATTCTGATTAAAATCAGAAGAACGTCAGCTGTAGCTGCAGGATTTACTTCTGTGTTTGAGGCTGCATCGTGCTGAGAGCGAAACTTCACTGCAGAAATGTGAGAAACAGAAGAGGCATCTAAAACAATATCAGAGGCGCTGAATGTACCGAATAACATTGACAGAAACATCATCAATGAGTTGAGAAGGAGACTTTGTACAGCTCAGCACGACCCTCTGAAGAGGACAAAGAGAAAACCTATCAAGGAGGCTCCTGTGGAGTCCCTCAAGGGTCAGATCTTGGACCACTGTTATTCACACTCTACATGCCTCCCTTACGTCAGATCACGTGTAACAGCTGATCACAGCTATGCAGATGACACTCAGATCTACTTGGTTCTTTCACCAAATGAAATTATTATATTTGGTAACAAAATAGACAGAATGAGAGTTGAATCCAGAAGACTCAAGACATCATCCAAGAATACCATACAGACAGTGAAGCATGGTGGGGGCAGAATTATGCTTTGATGCTGCTTCTCTTCCTCTGGGACAGGGACTTGTTAAGACAGATGGGGCAATTAATAACGCCAAATTGAGTTATTTTGGTGTAAAAACATCCATCCTTTGTCAAAAAAGCTGAAACAGGGGAATTTCACGTTCAAACAAAGCAATGTTAAAACGTCTTGGTTGGAAAATGAAAGATTTGAACTAGCTCACACCCTCAATCCCATCAAAACCTACTGGAACGACGTGAGAAGAGCTGCAAACAGGAGATTCTCTCATTTGGATTTGGGTTAAAATTCCAAAATCTGCATGTGTGATCAAGTTAAAAGACACTTATTCACAAAGACTACATGCGTTGACAAAAGCAAAAGGAACATCCACAAAGTATTAGGAGCGACATTCAGATATTTCTTTTATCCCTGGATTTCTGTTTGTTGAAATATTGTACTTTTTCTGGGGTGTGTATACTTTTTATATCCTCTGTACGTATCTGTCTCCCATATGTGAAAACCTTTATTCAGCCATACAGCACCTACACATGGCATTTCAAGGTTTTTCAGCCTTTCTCTGGCACATTTCCTCGTATTTATCACTTTGAGAGTGAGAATCCTAGTAATTAGGAAACCTTAATCGCTACTTTTATCCTTCGTTTCACTTCCTACTGGTTTTTCACTCCCATTCTCCCACATTCTTTTCTATCCAAAGTCTCCACTTTAGCTGCCCCCCTTTTATTTTTTTCCCTCTTAATGTCTCATATGCCATTTTCCTTCCTTATTTCTATTCTTTTCCAGTCTTCCCATGTTGTTTCTTGGCCTAAACAAATTTCTCGTCTCTGTTTTTGTTTTTGTTTTTTTAATCAGCGGCTTTTCTTGCTCATTAATGTTGGAGGTGTGTAAGGAGCAAGGAACCAGGAAACTCAACCCTGGCTTCCTCCACACATCAGTGGCGTGTAAAAGCAGAACTATTTATCAGAAATGTTTAATTCTATTCGTGTTGGATTAGTGATTCATAGACTGAGGGAAGAGTGAATCTTCCTTGAACGCTGAATTGCCTGTTTGCTGTTTTTTTTTGGTCATTCTTCTCTTTTCACCATCGTGTGTCTTGCTCCCTGTGCAGTTTGGCCGAACAGAGGTGATAGACAAAACTCTAAACCCTGACTTTGTTAGAAAGTACATCTTGGACTACTTTTTTGAGGAGAAGCAGAATCTTCGCTTTGATTTGTGAGTGATTTAATATTATCTTTTCTTTCATCTCTATATCTGTTCTCTATAACTGTCCCTGCATTCTGTACTCCTGTCGTTGCCATTACAGTTGAAAAAGAAAAAAAAAGAAGCTTTGAAATGCTTAAGAAAAGGTTAATTCAGATTTATTTTACTCCCAGGGTTTTCAACATTTCTTCTTTTGCATTTCAGGTATGATGTTGACTCGAAGAGCCCAGACTTGTCCAAACATGTGAGTGCACATATTTATTAGCCTGAATCACTGATACCTGAAGTAATTCATTTGTGAATTACTGGCTTGAAAATGCTCTGAAAGGGGGAGGGACATAGTTAGACGGAGTTTGATTTAAATAGTTCAAAATCTTTGAATCAGTGGCCAACTTTGGAGATGTTAAGGTTCCTTTGTTTTCCGCATGTTTTCAGTGGGTGTTGCCTGCAGCATGTTTCTCTTTTTCAAGGTGGAATAAAACAAACCCCTTTTATTGCCTGATCTTATAGGCATCCAAATACAAATAGTTAATTCCTTTTACACAATGTTGTTAGACTTTGACCTTTTAATAGTTGTATATATTATATGATGTATATCTTCCCATCTTTCTGCGTGTAATCTTTCTCAGCGTTGTTTTTTTTTTTTTTTTTTGGTTGTGCTATGCTGCGCAATAACTTGATATTGGATAATGGAATGCTTTTCACTATTAGTCTCCATTTTAAGTTATCTATTACTTCATATTTCGCTTTACTGATTTGGTTCACTGGAAACATAAAAGCTTGATTTTATTTTAATTGTCAAGACTGGAAACTATAGTGACAGAAAGCATTGACCAAAGTTGGAAAGAAAATAATCATTCTGGATGATTATTTGATGTATTTGGATGACTGGGGTTTGCATTTTTCCATCAGCTGCTTCAGCTCAACTTGTGATCTGCTCCCACTCAGCATGCAGACGTGTTTTCGCCGTCACTTTGAACAGTGCTAGGACTGTTAGGTATTTCGTAGTGTTGTGTCCTGGTATATGATGTGCTCTGTTGTTATTATTGTTGCTGTCATTATTGTTGTTGCTGCTGCCGCCCAACTTTTCTGGAAGCCTGCAGAACTCAATGTAGGTCCCTGCATCTCTCTCACACTGACACTGCATGCACGCTGTCTCACATTAAGGATCCGTCTCTCAGAGGGGATTATTATTTCATTTATCAGACTATAACAGCTGAAAGCCAAAACAAGACATCTGAGCAGCTCTAAACTGTTGTCGTAGTCTCACTGAGCTCTACGATACCCACAATAGTCCATATGCGGCAGTTTTTAAAACAAGCTCACAATGATGAGATTTTGCATGTTAAAATGAGTGGAAACAGCATAACGGAGCTGAGGCTCTGAAATTTAAAAAAAAAATGGAAACAGTTGTGGCTTGTAAGGGAATAGCCCGTGGGCTCGTTTTGACTTCTTCATAAAGCAATTTTAAAGTGAAAGTCAGAGTGTGCTTCTTTGCCTTTTCTGCCAAAATTTGGTCTAAATGACCACATCCTTGCTAAGTGACATTGAGAGACTTGGTCCAATTAAAGACATGATTCTAAGTGAAACTGTCACTTTTCTCTAAGAAGTTTGTATATCAATGCTTCATACATTTGTTTACTGTGTGTCTGTCTGTGTGTGTGTGTGTGTGTGTGTGTGTTTTAATCACTCATCATGGGGTTTCTTCATCTTCTTCTATTTGCCTGTTGTGTACTTAAAGTCATTAAATCCCAGGTGACGTTCAACATACGGGTCGCGGTCGACAAGTGGACCGTGGGTTCAGTCTCATAGGTCACGACAGACTCAGGGCATAACTGAGCCCTGCCTGCTCTGCTGCGTGAATCTATCTCCTTGTCATTCATGTTTGATAGCAAAAATCTGGAAAAAAGAGTGGGTGTTTGGATCAATGTACTGAGACAGAAGTGGCAAAAAAAATAAAATAAATAATACTAAGAGAGAAAGAAGAGTTGTCTTTGTGATCCGAACACTTATTGTGCAGATGTGCTTTTGTGTGCAGCAGATTTAATCACTGGCCAGTAAATATCTTTTTTTTTAGGTAAACTTGTATTTTAGTGGACTTGAATGAATGAGAAAATGATGCAATTGAGTTGATTGAGATAGACAGACATGACATCATTTCCTTTCTGTGAGACACTCGATGCTGAAATGATCTTTTAAGTAAATTATAGGAATTTCTGCTTTTCAGCCGTTTATTTCATAATAGTGTTTTCTCCAAACATCTCAGGTTTTCCCCACGAATACTTCCTCTCATCATTGTCACATACTGAAGCTTGGACACGAGCCCTTCTTTTAACGCACCGAATGCCGCTTTAGCATCATTTTAAAGCTGCATGTTGCCTAGGTGAGGTTTTTTTAGTGATGACAGGATCAGTGCACAGTTTTAACGTCAGATGAAGTGGAACCTGGAGGAGTGGATTTATAAACGCCTCCTTGTCACAGTTGTGCTTTTAATCACTCTTTTGTTCAGGATCAGGCAGCAAAGCTTTTGCATCCAGACTGGGAAAACATCATAGTTTGGAGCTGAAATGCACTATTACAGCCTACTGCAGAATGTTTTCCCACCCTTTCCTGGGTTGCCGTGGTGACTATTTCCTTTAACAGTGATGTAATCAGCAGGGAATAAATTGTTATTTCTATATTTATTTATTTGAAGGAAAAAAAAAAAGAAAAGCTGACGCCCTAGGGACCTGACCAAGCATCCTTATGTGATGATTTAGTGGTCATAATAAGTTGCGTTTTGAAAGTGTGATGCAGTACACACTGCTTTTGTGTCTACTTTTTAAAAAAAATTCAGTTTCTTTTTTTGGGGGGGGTCATGTTTTGTCACTAACCAGATAAAATAATATATTTGAATATTTATTCATTTTGATCAGTTTAATTTCATTAGAATTCCTACATTCATGTATTTAGTTATCATGACTCATGATTTACTGATTTGCAGCAATAACGTGTTGCCTTGTTGCACGTTTGCACAGTTTGCCCTGTAGTTCGCCTCTTATTTGAAGGCTGCATTTTGTTGCAATTTTGTTATGTTCTAGCACATGTGTGTGATGGTGATTTGGTCATATTTTAGTACAAATTTTCACATCAAGACAGGTTTTCATGTCACATTATTTAGCTAATCCCTTATAATTTCAGAATCGCAATTTGGCTTATAACAAGAATAGTTTCTCCCACTATTTTTTCTTTTTTCCTTTCTCTACAAGTACTTAAATATATGCATTGAGCTGTACAGAGAGGAAGTAAAAAGTATATAATAAGTTTTACACAAGAGTTTTAGAAAATATGAATTATGACCTATAAATGTAAATTTTCCAAGGAAAAATAGCATTTAATGTGCAAAGCCAAGTTGTAATGAAAGCAATGAAATTAATTTGAAATAAAAGAGCGTATCTTCTCCCGTAAAGGCTCTCAGGTAATAGAAGAAGTCACAGTATTTTACGTTGATCTGCATGACAAAACTGTTCATGTACCAACCAAATTATGAAGTTATACCTGAAAATATGCAAAAGCATGATTCAGCAAGTTTCTTTGGAAGAAACTAATGCTTGAATTTGTCATGTGACTGGACTTTCAGTGAAAAAAAAAAGTGAAATACTCTTGAAGTTAGTTGCTGATTAGTTGCCTCACAACTTGAAATCCACACTTCTGGCATTTTTCTTCCTTTTCCACCATCCTTTACAATCCTCCCCTTTTCCTTCACTCCAGGACTTTTTGGGTCAGGTGTTTTGTACTCTTGGGGAGATTGTTGGATCACCGGCTAGTCGACTGGAAAAACCACTGGGGTGAGTAAGAGTTACAGGCAGTTTTCCATGCTCCCTGACTCCAAACCTAATTCTTTTTTTCTTTTAAGCATTTCAATCATTTGCTTCTGAGATGCTCTGAAATCTGAAAGCAGGAATGCAATCAAAGCTGTAGAAAAAGATGGAGGGAGATGCTAATTTAGGAGAAAAGAAACTGAGTCAGAGACAGGAGAAAACTGAGATATGGGAGAGGGGAGGAGAAGAAGGATGTGATTAAGACAGAGATGTGGGGAAAAGACACTGATCAGACAAAGAAAGAGAGGGAGTGGGGAAGGAGACAACACATCTACAGATGTTTTCCACAGATAATTATTGTCATTAAAGAAAAGGGAGAAGCACAGAGCAAAATTACTCAAATTACAGCTTATCTCCACCGCCTTTGCTCTTACACCGGCTGAGCAGAATGGAGTGCTAATGGGGTATCCTGTAATCTGTCCTTCAGCCATCATCACTGTCATCAGTCTGCTGGGCTATTGTACGCTTCAGGTGAAGTCATTTAAATGCTGCTCACTTAAATGCATTTTACTTTTTAATGTGTTGCGTTAAGTTCTTATACTATCATGTGAAGTTCACCCTCAGTTTAACAAACTGTTCTGTTGATGTTGACAATATATTTAATCTCCTATATTCACTGATGTGTTGATTGACCACTGGTAGATTCTTGCATAAATGACATCAGGTGTGTAATTTATGTGAAAATGCGTGGAATTATTATGTGCTGTACAGCATTTAGAGGAAAAAAAACGTATTACTAATGTATTAATATTTCAGTAGCAGGCACACTTGTGCACATATTGTTTTCCAGTTACTTGCAGTTTATCATACAATGCAAATGGTGGAGTTACTTAAATTCTGATTAAATTCTGCGATTTTGAATGATCAACTCAGAATGTGCACGGTGCAGCTAAACTCCAGGCTCAGTCAGGGCCACACTAATAAACAAACATAATGTGTGTGCGTCAGAGAGATGCACACCCATCATGACGAATGCTCAAAGCTCTTGGTAAAATATTTCTTTTCCCTTATTTTGGTATTCTTTGATGTTGTTGCTTAAGGGGACTTCGGCTGTGCAAATACAAGCGCTCCCGAAGCCTCTACATTCAGGGCATATTAATAAATGTAAAGTTTATTATTAAACCATTTCTTTCTGAGCTCAAAAAATGATATGGCACTGTTTGAAGAGAAAATGGTACATCTGCCAAATGATCTATTTTTAATTTGACTCTGCAGCTGGGAGATAACACAACTGTTTGCCAAAATGTATTCTTTGACACCCTTTAATTGCTATTTAAAGGCTGCACCACCCGCTGGTGGAAACCACTGTGGCTAAGTATCAAATTGCTGCTTCTATATATAATCTATTTGGTGTGTGTGTGTGTGTGTATATATACATATATATATACATATATATATATATATATATATGTATGTATGTTTACATTGTACATGCTTTCCATCTCTTGGCTGCTAATGACCGATCATGTGTTTCGGGTTTATTTCTGCAGGACTGACACAGTTTCGTAAACCAGATGTTGAGATTAGTTCCATTTATCTCTCTTAGTTTGAGGAATGAACGAGAGATTTCGCCGGATATGTAGAGCAATCTCTTGATTCCTCATTTAAGATATGTCCTCAGAACGATTGTGCTCTGCTCTGCATATTCATGAGGACTTAGATAAATGTAGATCAGCAACTTTTTAAGATGTACCAGTGAGGCTGCGTAGCACAGTTGTTTAATCTTCTTGGGGGGAGTCCTGGGATGCAGAAGCGGCAAAAACACATGCACATGTAACACACACACACACACACACACACACACACACACACACACACACACACGTACACACACGCACACACACGCACACACTCGCGCATACACACACGCACGCACACACACACAGTGGTGTTTTACTTTGTTGACTTGATCCCACTGGAGTTTGTTTCCATGTGGGAAGAATGATTCACTTTTCATTGCTGAACCAGCAGGAGTTTTTACTGGATTTGTTAGGTTTTCTTTTATGTTTCAAGCAGTTATCGTTCCACCTGCACACAGAAAATATTAAACAGAGTAAGTCATAACCTGAAATATTTTACTCTATCATCTTGTTTTAAATGTGTGTATTTTCACAAAAACACAGTAATTTTCACTTCTTTGAAGAATGTATCAAGTGCTTGGTAACAAGTATGAAGCTGAGATCTGTTTTTCTCTCCTCTTATTCTTACCCTCCGAACATCTTCTGTCATGTATATGTTATGATGTTAGGACATAGTAACACATACATTTAGAAATGTACACATTCACTTCTTGATCCTGTTTAAAGGAACACTGTAATATTACATGTTGTCTAACAAAAATGGACTGTTTCATTCAAAAGTATGACCTTATTAATTAGTAATTACTTCCATAAAGAAATCACAGTGTTCTGGTAGGTCTTGAATTTGTTTATATATACATCGTATTCAGTGGTGATCGCCATGTTGCACCGCCATCTTGAAACTACAGAACATCAAGGAAAACACAGCTTCGTGTTTTGCGTTTGCGCTAGCGCTAGCGCTACCGGTAGTTGTCTACAGCTCCGACCGATACCTTGCAGTCTCCGTCCTCTCCCCATCTCAGTAGCGGATTCTTCTAAAATGGATCTCAGACTGTAGAAAGAACATTTCCCCGTCAAAGCTACAAGGTGTTAGAAGAAGTACTTGCTGTTTTGTTTTGATAATCATCACAGACCGGTTGGGACACCCGGTTGTGGCGCTCCCAGTGCTCTCCCCACTTTTCCTTCTTCCTTCGTGGCCCCGGTCAGGTTGGAGGGCGGCGCCATCTCCGTTTAGCTCCATCCTCACATGAGTCGGACGCGGCTGCTGGTGAACTGGCCACGTCACATGTGTGCTCTGCCTAGTGGTCTCTGGCAGTGGTGGAGTGTGATTGCGATGTGGTTCCGCGAGGAGGTTCTTGATAGGTTCCTATGCTCGTCTCTTGCTGCCCAACCTCAGGGAACCCGCCGCGTCCCGAGCTCCATGAGCCTCTACACGCACTGTAAATATAATATAGTGGCTTGTAGATCAGTAGCTATATCGATAGGTTAGCTTGATTTCATTTTCAGTTTTTATGTTATTATATTAGCATTGAAGTAATTGATCTAAAAATAAAAAGGGACAACATTATGTCTTGTAAGGGACATATATGACATTTTTCAGCCAAAATTACTAAATGAAAACAACTATTTCACAAAACTAACCTCATCAACTGAGAGAAAACTACAATAAGTTGTGTCAGTTGACAAATTCTCTGTTTCCTGGATCAATGACATTTTTCGGCTACTGTAGATGGAAACGAGTCTTGGGAAAAGGAGCCGGATAAAGAATGGTTGCAGTACACGACCTGACCACTAGACAGGACAAAATCTTACACAGTGTCCCTTTAAAGGGCTGATCATTAATTAATGTTATCCTCGGCCCTGTTTCCTCTTTCACTCAAGAACATCTTGAACATCATAACATTTTGGCTGATTTCATACAGCTGCAGCTGAAAAAATAAAATGAAAAAAAGAGGCCAATAGGTTATATTTAGTAAAAAAAGTGTAACATGAATGTTATAAACATTTGACCACATACATACTGCGACCTAATTTGCTTTATTACGTTAGAGATGCAAAAGAATCAAAAAAATCCTGATACAATCCTTTTCCTTTTCCACTTTAAAGAAACCCGCCCGCTAAGGGAGCGTACAGGCTCGCATTCGTATCATATTTATGATCCTTACCCAAGTGTGCTTTAGTCATTACCCACACTGCATGCAGTAAATAATAAATGCTTCAAATCCAATTGATACACTTCTTAAAGCTAATTTTAGAATCAAGTGCTACTTCAGCACACCACGGCTTTTGTTTCAAACACACAAACAAGGAGTGCACTTGACACACTCATCTGAAAGTGAGCTCAGTCTGGCGATGCAGACCTCTGAGAAGAAAGCAGGTGAAGACACCAGTTTTATGTTTGATGACAGTTATGTTGATCTTCAGTTTGAAGGCTTGGATTTTTTTAAGGGTGTAATACTGAACTAATTTGGCTCTTAATGAACCCTAAAGTGAGGAAAATGTGACGTCATTTTAACAACAACACACACCATGTTGCATGACATCATCAGTTGAACTGAAGCAGTGTGAAATAATAATAATAGATTGATTGACATGAATTAAGAGGATTACTTGATCATCAGTAACTACGTCCATCTAGCACACCATCTTAAAACACATTGTCTTTAAATACAGTTTTTTGATTGTATTTTGAGATGAAGGCCAGAAGCCTTAAGCTAAGAGTTTAATTTATTTCAAATTCTCCTCTTCAGTTTCCACCATAATTTAATCTTAATGGTCAAAGAAAAGAGAAGAAAAACATACTGAACCCTGCAAAAGTCTCCAAACCAGCATTGAAAAGGCTTTTACAGGGTCATGTGTTCAGTATTATAATATAATGTAGCTCAGATACTTACTTATCTGGCTGAGTGGTTCCTCTGTGGCTATAAACACCTAAATTAAAACTGTATCCTAGGCAACGTCAGCTGAAGCTTATTATCCACTCAGCAGGTGTATTGTAAGGCAGTCGTGATAAAGGTCCACTCATTTCATGGTAAAAATGTGTTTGACTGGTGACCTGTCCTGGGTGTGCGCTGAACTGTGCCTGATGACGGCAACCGTGACCCTGAGCGGGACTGAACTGATTACTGAGGAGGAGTGAATCCATGGATGTTGGTGGGCAGTTGTAGCAGGACTTCACCTTTTCCTGAAATGTTAATGAAAGTGTGCGTGCGCACGTGTTTTTGTGTGCGCGTGAGAAGAGGGACAGAACAGAGCTCAGCCAGCAAACAGCACTTTTGTTTCATGTGAACATCAAAGATGCTTTGCTCTTTTATGATTGCTACAGATTTTGCAGTGCTCTACCTCACCCTTTATATGCATAAAAAGAATGCATCATCAACCCCATATATAAATATAAATATGTATATATACATACATATACGTGTCTGTGTGTGTGTGTGTGTACATAGATTATAAAACAGTAAAGTAAGTGATCACAGGGGAACTCTAAAATCAGTCTTTGCTGTGATCACCCTTTTCCTTTAAAACAATTCTTTTCAAGCAGACAGGATGATTGAAACATCCAGGACGACTGTGAATTTAAGCTGTCTCAGATCCTTCTCTATCTTCTTATAAACTTAGACAGGCTCATTAATGTTGAGATCAGGGCTCTGTGTGGGCTGCACTATCGCTTCCAGGACTCCTCGTCCTTTTTCATGCTGAAGAGTTCCTGATGGCACATTGGTGCATTTTTCTGGGTTCTTGTTGTCCTGCTGCATCATACATTTGGAGCCAATCAGATGCCTCCCTTCTGTTATTTATTGCATGATGGATAACTTCTTGCACGTATGCACGTATTGCACTATACTGAGGACACGATAATTCTGATCAAATCCATCTGCAGAAATGCAAAAATCCCAAACACGGGAGGGATCTCCACCATGCTTCACTGTTGCCAGCAAACACTCATAACTGGTCCACTCACCAGCCTTTCAGTATGCAAAAAACCTTCTGCTGCAGCCAAATATTTTACATTTTCACCCATTTTTTGCACCCTAGTTCCTACATATTCATGTGAAGTTGAATCACTGCAGCTTGCTTCCATGTCAGAGGTATGGCTTTTTGGCTAATTTTCCCATGACCACTTCTTGTCAGACTACATGGGTGAACCTGGCTTCTACTCATATCTGTTAGTTCTGCAGGCAGTGCTGAGCATCTTCCAGTTTAACATATTGTGTCTTTCATCTGCTGCTGTTTCCTTGGCTCACCACTGTGTCTACAGTTGCTTCTTTCTTTAAGTTTTTTAGAAAAGAGTTTGACTTCTGTTTCTTCAGCTGTTCCTGTTTCAGTTAATCACTGTGTTATTTGTGAAATAGCTGGTCTTTAGCGCCTGTTTAACTGGTTAAAAAAAATCCTTACGATTAATACCTTCAAATAATATGTACGTATGTATATATGTGTATACACACACACACATATATATATATATATATGTATGTATATATACATATGTTAGGAGTGTAATGATTGAGGTGCGCGGGGTGCAGGCCACCATCCGATCTTGTGTGATGCTGTTTGAAATACAAAAATCATCAAAAAAGATCTCTTTTTTTTTAATACTTCGAACAATGAGTAATTTCTGTTTTTAACAGCATATTTAAAAACCAAACTGAACCGGTTTTTAACAGTGATTAAGTATCATTGTGACATAACAGTGCTCCATTGCATTCAGCATGTTACTATAAGTCGGCTTTCTCAACTACAGAAAGGGTTCACTGCTATAAAAGTGATAATCACTGCAGTTATTTCTTTGTCCTGTTTGAATCATTTGGGCATGACTGTGACTGTCGCAGCCATCCTGCAGCATGATGCAGCAACGGTGTGCATCGCTCCTTGTTTTTGTTTAGTTCCATCTATATACTGACATGAACTCTGCATAAATTAACTGACATGTTTGTGGTATTCCCGCCAGTTTAACAGTTTCAGCATGACGGGTTGTTCTTTTGTTTTTGTGTCTTTTATTATCCACTCCTCTCTTTTCAACTGCCTCGTATTTCACAACAAAACCAAAGTGGCTCCAAACTCCTGACCTGTTACTTATTGGAGGATCTTCCATTTCTGGTATGGTGACACCAAAATTATGAACCACGTTTGTATGAGGTAGCAAACTTTTTCTTTATCCCTCACCGTACAGAGCTCTGCAGAGTGTTTTTCTTTTGGAGATGGGAGCAGAAAACATGTCAACTAGCCTACTTCTGTGTACTTGTTTAGGATGTATAAAGTTGTTTCTTTTTTAAATTAATGCCTCTACAATTGTCTGAAGTGATTGTTTCAAGCTTATTAGTTTCATTAAAAAAAGAAAAAATGAGATTGGAAGAGCTGAAAGGAAACTAATTATTAAATGTGAGTTTCTTCCCATCTGTGACTTGATTACATAGCACGTATGTCTGAAATAACAAGGCTTGGTCTGTTTAGACTTATTTTTAGAAGGGAGTTCAGTTTTGATTCACCATCCCCCACCATTCCAACCCCTGTTATTTGTGTGCGCACCAGTGTGAAATGGGAAATAAAACAGTTACAAACAACATCACCTAACAGTGGATGGAAAATGTGGGCCATTATATTACCACAAGACTTAAATTATCCAAGCATTCAATGACATCATTTAGCATCCTGCTACAGTTCTGTATGAACCTGACTGCAAAAACAATAAAAAAAATAAATGAGAAAGTGTCCTAAGGTGCTTGTTGCAAGTCTGCCAAAAGAATTCTGCCAAAAGAATTATATATTTTCTTGTTGCATTCAAAAGAAAAGCTGAATGCAAATTAGTTGATAAGCATCAAATCACTGTTTAATAAAGAACACTGCACACTCCAGTGAACTAAAAGCTTTTTTTCAATAATTCACAAACAGAAGGGTATGGACAGCAGATTCTGAATCACTCCAACACAATACTGAGCAACAAAGAATACCTCTGCAAAGATTTTGATAATATTCTTCTTCTTTTTCATGGTCAAGATAGAAATGAATTGATTCAGCCTTGGCGACATTATTTGGTGCAACATCTGACTTTTTAGCTCATGTTGGCAAGCACATAGATGAGTTTTTGTACCCATCCAGTTCAGTATTTTAACATTTAGCAAGTTGATTGGCTCAAAACCTTCATGGCTCTCAGACAAATCATGCTCTTGGTTTTGGCTGTAGCCTTGCTTGCAGCAGGTGAAATCATGAGAATGACATTTGTGGCTTTAAGTGAAAAATCTTTACGATTGGATAGATTAATATCTTAAAATCTATCTATGACGACTTATACTCAAAGTGTAACCATCAGGTCAAATGTTTAATATCTCTAATTGCACTCAGGTGGCTTCATTAACGGCATATTTTCCATTTAGCAGGGCTGGCAAGGCAAAGCTGGTGTGAGATAAAGGGGCTTGTTTTGTCATTGTAGAATGCTGTTGTTGCAATTCAGTTGAAGGCACAGTTATTTCTATTTACAGCCTCATAGAGATGCTATTTTCTTATATAGTAACCTATTTTTTTTAAACCGGCAAGGAAAAGAAATGATGATTTTCGACTGACAACAGGGAGATGCAGTGAAGTTGAATTAGTATGAAAAAAAGGAAGAGAAAACCAGAGGAGGGAAAAGTTCAGTCTTGATTTAAAGTACAGGGAAGAAAACGTTAAAACGAGGGCAACGTGGAGGTGTGTTCAGGTGTGCATGGGCTCCTACCAGTTTGGTATTCCTTGAATGTCGGTGCAGAACATGGTATTGACATGAAAGGAAATTATTTGTGGATGTCAGTAGAGGTAGCTGAGTATAATAATAAACCAAGTAAGAAGCAAGAGCCACAGTCACCGGTTATTGTCTCTGTTGGCAGTTCAGGATGCAGCGACAGCTACTGCAGGATATTTGCATTCATTGGAACCTCGCAGTTATTATTCTATTTGCATCGTATACTAGTGTTATGGACGTCTATCATTGGTTACTGAGAACACACTTTTCACTTTGTGTTACTATCCACAAAACATGGGAATTTAGCACATCTTGTCATTTTTTAATTAATTAATTAATTTGTTTATTTTTAAGCTTACAGCAGTCACAAAAAGCAGTTTCTCCTGGCATGTAAATAAATAAGAGCCCTGAAACTTTTGTTTTAGTAACTAAGAAGGCTTAGTTAGATTTTTTATTTATTTTTTGACCCCTCGCTTAGGATACACCTTTCTGGAAATCATTTGTGCTTCTTTGGTAGGAAGTGGTTGTAATGAACCTCCAAATGTCAAATGTAATTTGCCAAGTCTTTATGCGCAAGCAAAAATCCTTCACCTCAGTTATTCAGCACTGCTTTTACAACACTCTTTTTTTTTTTCTTTCACAGATGGTATCTGAAATGTGAGCCATACAAAAGCAGCTGTATCTGAATGGCTGCATTCCTTTTGATGTAATCTTTCAATTCTATAGACTCCAAGTATCTCTCATCATCCTTGTGCATCGTCAGTGAGTCCAAATCCTGCATAAATCACAGACAGGATGATTGCATCTGATGTAACACTGCAGGTTTGTAGAGAAGAACTTGATGCTGCGTTAACGCTTAACAAGTGTATTAGAGTGGTATAAATAATCACTCCAATTAGTTGTGTGCACCTCCATTCTTACACTGGTGTTGCACACTTGCACATACAGACGTCTAGGGAATGCTTCTTTCTACAGTTACTGCACATCAACAAAAGTGGGTCCTTCAAGTCAGTATTACACTCAGATCAAATAGATCCATTGTGCCCACAGTTACTTTGTCTGATGGGTACTACTGTACTGTATCACTGCTTGAAATGTTACCGATACATCTTCAGTAAACAGTCTCGCTTTGGTACAAAAATCTACATGGACTGCAGTTAACACGGCTTTTTCAGATCTAAGTCATATGTTTTCCAATTCCATCCTGTGCTAAACCAAAACCAGCAGTACCACATGAAGCAGCTTCATACATGTGTGAAACTGCAAAACAAACATCTGTCACATACACATACTCATGGCTGCTGTTGTGAATGTGATTTACGTAAATTCTGCAGCTCAAACAAAGAGCAGAGCTTGCAAATATGGCTGTAAGTTCATTTTCGGGTGTTGTATGCTTGTGCACGTGTTGGAGATTCTTTTAGACTTGGTCTAAGAGGGAGGCAAAGACAAAGTTATCACCTCTGATCATTGTAAATATGAGTTTTAAAGACACATGCAAGAATAGACATATCAGATTCAAGATTTTGGTGCTAAAATAATAGATAAAATAACACATGGCAATACACATGGTAAGGCAAGTTTATGTATAAAGCACACGTCATACACAAAGGCAACAAATGGATTAACATGAAAGACAAATCAAACCAAAATTTTAAAAAATTACATTTATATAAACAACAATTAAAATGTATGCAAACAAAGAAAAACTGATTTTGGCAGAAAAATGATTAAAAAAATTAAATTCAGTTGCATTAAATTTATCTATACTTTACCTATTTACAACAAGTCATCTCAAGGCACTTTAGAAACCAGAGCATGACCCTCGAGCACATGGCAACACCATCAGTGGAAAAAGAAGTGATTAGATGAGTTATATAGTGCAGTAAAATTAGACTAAACAGGGGCAAAAAAAAACAGTGCTTTTCAGGGGTGCATTTTATATCGATCAGGAAGTTTATTCCATCTTTATACAGCAGAGTAGCTAAATGCATTTTCACCCTGTTTGGTCCCAACTGGAGCTTCTACTAGCTGGCTGCTACCTAAAGACCTCAGAGCTCTGCTGGTTTATATTCTACTAGAAGGTCAGTGATGGATTCTGGCCCCATATTATTAATTGATTTGTAAACTTACATCAACACTTCAAGTCTACTCTGTAGGTAACTGGTAACCAGTGTAAGGATTTCAGAACTGGAGTAAAGTGCTCAGTGTGCTCACATGCCTAGAATTTGCACACTGCTTGTATGGTCCTATATATATATTGCATTCCTATTGACGTGACCATAGTGCCTTAATGATTTGTTTAATATCTTAAATTATTTCTGTCACACCATCTTCTCTCACCACCAATTTAATTTTGCAGGTTAGACACCCAGAGATCCACTTGCACTGGGAAGGTAAATACATTTTTACTGGCTTTCTGCCCAATCTGACACAACTGAGTAATGTCTTTATATATGGCACAAATGGAGCTCAGGAGTGTAGTTGAGGCTGTGGCATCTTCGCTCTTGGTTTTTCCTTCACATGCCCATGTCAGCAAAACACCCCTAATGCTTCATTACTGACATGGAACCAGTAATACACCTATGAGTCATGCTGCTGAACAGCTCTGCTGGGTGACTTGGACCCGGTCATGAACAGCTCAGTGATGGCTGTTGGAGAGTTTGGATGACATTCTTTTTGTTTTTTCTTTCTTTTTTCCTCCTTCTTCTTCAGGCAGTTTTCCATTTCCACAGTCTGACTCACAGATAACTGTTGTATCTGTGATAGAGTAAAGCTGATCCTGTCCCGTGGCGGTTGTCATTACAGACAAAGTTGTAATAACTAAGCCTTCAGTCTAACAACCTGCAAAAAAAAAATGGTATTCAGCTACAGTGCAGTATTTGTCTTTGCTCTTAAGTCTCATTAAAAAATAAATAAATTTTAAAGAATGCTTCCGTTTTAAGAAAAAAATAAATACATTTACAACATGTTCACAAGATTTGTGATCAAATCTCTGGGATTTTAATTGCTTTATCAGATTTCTCCAGCAGGATGTAAATTTTAACCATTGTGTTTGAATGCTCAAGGTCTTTGTAGCTTTTCTGCTTTTCTTCTCTTTTCAATTAACTTGTCATCAATCTACAATACACATCACTTTCTGTTGGTTTGGCTAACAGCTAATCCTGCCCCTCATTTTTGAGTCATTGTGCCTCATTACACCTGCATATCTGGGATATGCAGATGGCAGATGGAGAAGAAATGTAGCTTCATCATCAGTTTGTACATTCTCTGTGTAACATTTTTGGCCAATAAAGCTCATGCAATTGGGACAAATTTGTTTGTACCCTTCAGAATAAAACACCGTTAGAGGCAATAATAGCCAACAAGTCTCTGTCAAATCTCAGTCTCATGAATAAAAGTCTTGTTTTTATTCTCGTCATTAATCACACTGTCATTCCTAAGTGAACTAAAGGCTAACGTCTCCCAACTACCTTGAGGCGAAGGATCTGGGCTGGTGCATGATCAAATTGGGCCAGCAATCCACACTCTCTCCAATGTTTTTGCATAATGGGCTGCTCTAACAGTCCAGGAGGAACCAGGCCACAGGGATCTGTGTGTGTGCTACCCACATCTCCACTTTATTCATCTACAGAGCTTCTTGTGGTTTCTCATTGAGACTGCTGCTTTCCCTGATGGAAACATTTAAAGTCAGTTACAGCTTTGCAGCTGGGATTTTAAAATGTCATATGTCTAGTCATCAAGACACATTCAGGAAAAATAGCAACAGAGAAAAAGACCACAGAAATAGCAAAAAGACAAACATGACATTGACAGAGTTGTGCAGGTTGGTAGAGGCTGTGTTCCATAAATAATAGTTCTCTAAGGAATGTATCTCCATAGTCTTGAATATGAGGCATTCCTCGCATCCCATGTTGACGGATGGTGAAGTGTCAGAAACACATATGCCTACTGACAGGGCAAATAGCACCAAAGGAAATTCTAGAATTAGCTCATTGTCACTGCAGTAATAAGTGTATTGAGAGAAAACAGTAACAATGTGAAGGAAACAAAAAGAAAACGCTGAAATTGAAATAATGAAAAGTTCTTTTGGGGGTAAAAAAATCAAACAGCAATGTGAGATGGTTAATGCTGAACATAATACTATATAAAACAATGGGCCATCAGGTAGGATTATTCCCTCACATGTGCTGTATCCATTTGTGTTATTCTCCTCTGGCACGGCTCGCTAATAGACGTCTGCTACAGTGGACTGATGAATCTGCATCCCTCTCTGCTGCTGTCTTTCACTGACACTGAAATAAATCAAAGTCTCTCCAGCGGGATCAATCCCACAAAGGGACTTCTGCCTGCTAAGAAATGTGCCCATACGCGCATGCACATAACATGCACACAGCATGCATACATCACAGACAAATGCACTCGATCCTGCAGTAAGGCTTAGAGAGTACCAGTTCATGGTTTCTAAAACTATTTGCCTCACCTGTGCTTCTGTATTTCTTTGTCATGTATAACTAATTTTCTCTCCCTCAGACAGTTTTTCTTGATCTCGTTTTCCACATAAAACCACACAAACACATGTCTTTTTTCCAGATGAAGCTGCGTTCCACTGGAACCAGTGGCACTGCTATGCTTGCTCCCTGAGGATGTCTTGATTGGTGGCCTGGGTGGCTGCCACAAGAGAAATGTCTGTGAGGGAGTTGTTGTACTGCAGGTGCAGGCTTCCTTTGAGACAGGGATCATATAGTAAATATAAGATACAGACCTTATTGGCTCGGGGGTGGAAGGTGGGGGTGGGGGGTCAGTTTGAGTGGTCAGGAAAGAGTAATGGCTTGCAGTTTAATTACTACTCGAGGGCTTCTTTTCCACATGAGTACCTAACCTCGTCCTCTCTTAGTGCTTCTGCCGTTTCTCTTAAAGGTGTGGGCTTATTGGAAGCTGATGTTTTTTTTGTAAGATTTCAGCTGCCTTCTTTGTCTTTTGGGACCTCTACAGTATGATTGAAACTGATCTATTGGTGGGTAAGGGGCCACAGGGAGCTTTTTGCAGGTATATCTCAAAATTACTGAATATTTGAGACAAATTTGGAAGTAAGCCACTAAATCAAAAAAGAAGAAAAGAAAGAGAGAGCTGCTGGGCTATGCTGACACTAAGATCAATTTAACATTCAAAGCAATGTGACAACAATGACACAGACCTGTGTTAATCAGCCCGACCGAAGGCAATAGTTGCTTCAGCATGTTCAGCTACATTACAGGTTAGTTTGATAAATATGCCTGTAAGAATCCATCAGGTTTAAACTGAAAAACTTTTTATTCGTTGGCCAGAACTCCCCAATAATTCAGGTTGGCCAGGAGGTCAGGCTCAAAGTAATTTGATTATACTTAAGCCACTGCTTGTTTTATGATGTTTATTATGATTTTAAATAGCAATATTTACATTTATTGCTATTTAAATTACAGTTTATGATGTGCACGGCTTTTACCTTTCGTCTACACTTGAGAATGAATTGTCAGTCTCCTCCACACATCCTCGCTGTCCTGTGCAATGTGGAATGTGATGACTATACCTACTAATATGAATAATATGAGGTGGAATGAATTATCAGTAATAACTTCACAGTGGCAGCCTGCTGTAGTACTGCAATTATGTATTTATTTATTTATTACTTGCTTGCTTTGTGCATACATTTTTCATGTTTTTAAACAAAGTCATTCTTCATTGTTGACCTTGGTTTTGAATTATTTTTCATCGTAGTTTGGATGATGAGTAACCATAGCAACGAGAGTTGTTTAAATGCAGGAGCAGCTGATGGTGATTTCAAGAAGAAAATTATACCCAGACTGAGACCCCAAACCCCTGATGAGTTGACAAGGAGATGTCATGGGTGCAGAGCAGGAGCAAACAGAGGAGAGGGAAAACGGGAATTTTTCTCTCCCCTCCATCATAATGGGGAATGTGACATCTCCTGCAAATAAGATAGACGAGCTTGAAGCACTGATGAGGACATATCTGAAGTTTCCACAATGCAGTATCGTGTGTTTCACCGAGATGTGGCTGCAGACTCACATCACCGAAACATTTCTCTGTCCAGCTTTTTGATGATACGGGCAGACAGAGATTTGAAGAGGAGTGTAAACAGCCAGGGCAGTGCAATTGCAGACATGCTACTGTGAAACATCGTTTCTGCAATCCATATATTGAACTGCTTGCTGTGAGTTTGCATCTTTTTTTTCTTTTTTTTTTACCAAGAGTTCATTATTTCAACAATTCTGCTCACATGGATTCCACATTGTTTGGAAAATATCTTTCAACCTTTTCCACATTGATGTGCTATAACAATTGCTTATAGAATACCATTGTTTATATCTTTCATTGTGTTAACATACAGTCGCTCCAGACCACACACTCATAGTCATCTATACACATGCTGATTATCAGTCCATAATGTTTAGCAGCTACTCACCCTATGAAGGCTATGAAGGCCAATGAAAGCAGTTTTTTTATTTTGTTTTGGGTTTTTTTTGTTTGCTCTTTTAGTTCCATGTTTGTTGGATAAATAATGGCAAAATGAAAGAAAGTTACAGGATATATTGATTTTTTTTTTCTGGGGTTACACAAAGAACTACTAGGATCATTTTGATTGATTTATTAACGGATACATTTTGACACATCTAATAGTTGTGAACTTTGACCCTTGTTTTGCCTGTTTTGCTTGTTTGTTTTTGCCCTTTGTTGCTGTTTGAAATTACCAAAGCCATTAGAAAAAAGATGGTTGAAGACTGATAATTGTAGGCTGGAAAGAAGAAAAACAACTAGGTGGATGCATCCTTCAGCTGGAGTCAGCTACATGAGGTACCAATTAGCTTCAAAAGCATCATCTTGATTTCCTCCGCAGCAGCTTTGTGCGACTTTTCACGGTCATCTTAGTGATGAGCAACTATAGTTGTAGACATGAATGGGTTTACAATGAGATTCAGTTCATGTACATTTAGTTATTTTTTATTTAACAAAAAGATTTAATGCAGTTCCAAAGTAAATTGCAAGGAAGGGCAACTCAGTGTTGCACATTTTGCATGTTGCTCATTCTGTCAACTATCGGCTTCTCCATTTTCATCTTTGAAGTGCAAAAATCCAGTGACTCCATATCGAAAGGAAACCCTACAAGGGAGGGAGGAAAGAAGAAGGAAATATTTTTTTCCACTAACCCTCCCCCTAGCTCTTGCACTGACAGAGAAGTCTTTGATGCTGTGATGAAAAGTGACAGCTGTGGTGCCCAGGGCAGCTTGTGTTCGCAGGGCCAGGTGAAGTGAAACGGATAGTTCAGGGATGCACAGCTCCGTGGAAATGTGGCCACCAGAGAGGGGTTTACCCACTCAGAATCATTAGTAGCTCAAAACTATGGCAAAGGTTGTCATGCATAGAAAATTTCCTTCAACTGGAAGACTGTTCCTGCGAAACAACAAGAATGCTTATGTGCTGAATAATGCACCAGAAGATGCTGAAGAAAGTGGAAAACATTAGCTGAAAAAGACAAGTTCAAATATTAGCTGAAGTAATTTGAAGATAGACAATAGTTGAAGGACTGGTTCTTTTTGAAAAAAAGTCTGAAAGTTGGGCAATAGCTGAAGGGTTTGAATCTGTGAAAAATAAGCTGAAGAGTGGAAGATGAATAACTAAAGGATTTGAAGCTTTGAAAAAATCGAAAAAGGCCTTGAAATTTTCATTTTAAAAAGCAAAATTGCAGTGTATATCACAGCAGAACATGAATGTTTAATTGAATTGTAAAAGAGTAAAACTGACAGCTGAAGACCATTTAATCCATCTAAAGACAAAAAGAGAATTCTTATGTGAAAGGTCAAAGTTCAAAAAAATTTTGCTGAACACTGCTTATCTGCTGAATAATGCTTCAGATGATGAAGAAAGTGGAAAAATTAGCTAAAAAAGACAACTTCAAATATGAGCTGAAGTAATTTGAAGATGGAAAGACAATAGCTGAAGGATTAGAAGGATCTGTGTCACATGACCCTTTGATGTCTGCACTCTAACGTCTCCCCATAGAATGCATTGTAAAATATGGAAGAAGCAAAAATTTGAATGATTTTGAAACTGTGATATTTAAAAAAAAACAAAAAAAAAAACGCTTAATATTTTGAAGAGTGGAAACAGTGGATGATAGCTGAAGGTCTTGAGGCCTGTTTAAAATTGAAGGGTTTGTCTAGCTGAAAGTATGCTGAAGTAGTTTACTTTGAAAGACCTTAAAGTTTTTGAAGGATTTGAAAGATTCTCCATTCATTTCAGTGAGAACAAAAAAATCACAAAAAGTTGAATATTTTACAAAGTCTAAAATTTTAAGACCAAAAAATATAGCCTGAATCTCCAAAAGAAGCTGAATGATTTGATACCTTACTTGTTGAAATCATTGCTCAGATCAGCACATTCCATTGACACACAAAATCAAAAAGAAACAAAAAAACAAACAAACAAACAAAAAACCAAAACAAGAACAAAGGAGCTGA